>SCDS01000640.1:0-71610 GCA_004149465.1 Drosophila nigromelanica
TTCATCATTTTCGCACCGTTACTTAATGGTAGTCTGCAATGCCAGCATCGAAAGTTAAAAACAGTTTTGTCAAAATATTTTTGCCACGTAGTGTATATTGCGACGTAGAACTTTTCGTTGATAAATCATTTATCAAAAGCTTATGTCTTATCCGAATGTATTAAGATCCATTTATCCAAAGGTTGTGACTTATCCGAAAGTATACAAATACGTGGATAAAGTTTGAAAAACAGACGTAAATTATGCGTGTAAGTTATGGAATTAAATAAGTGCACTCAGCTTCCAGTCATCCATTTTTATCCACTGCTATTTATAGTAAAGTTACGCACCATATTGGAACTGTAAACGTATGTGCATATGTATAAGCATTATTTACAGTCATTCGTTTTTATCCGCATTTATATATTTTAATTTATTTCTTCTGTTTTATCGGTTTTTGTTTGCTAAATAATGTTTATTAAACGTTTTGTAGACATATTAAATATATATATATGTATATTATGTATTATGGATATCCTCCGTTTTGACAGCTGCATTCAATGCGCTAATTAGGCAAATCGAGCAACAATCGTTTTCTACGGCTTTAGCATGTCTCAAAAATTAGCAGACTTCTGGGGAACGTGATTGTACAATAAAGAGCCGGAATTAGGCAGCTGGTCAATACAAAAAATAAATATATGCATATAGTATAAATATGAAAAGCATCGCCAAACCGAACGCACCCACACCTCTCTATTTTTCGATTCTTTATCATATCATATCTTTATTCATTTTATTTTAACTGAAAACTAACGAACTCAGTTTTTGGACGAAGCAAACTCGTGCCTAACAACCTCCAATGGTATTGTATAATAGGCGACACCATAAATATTTAGAAACAAGCCTGCCCATTGTTTACAAAAAAGAAAAAATAAAAAAAATAAATAAAAATAAAAAATAAGAATTCGAATCGCAGTAAAACTGAGCGATAAGTCGAGTTTTCGTATACTTGAAAAGCACGTGATGTGGCAGCGAGTTTCAGTTTGCGGCAAGTCTCGCGCTCGGCTGCGGCTCTCGAATATCATTGAAGTTCGCTGGAATGCCAAACAACAAGTGTAGAACAATTGTCGGACAGGTCGGACAAAACGGACTTATAACAACTGAGTCACACTAAGCTCTGCAGTGTTGCCAATTCCGTTTTTTAGCTGTCTAAACTGGCTGGAAGCAGGGCTTTTGCCCGACAGTGGGATTTTATATGTTGTCAAGCAAAATTTTATTTTGTAAATATTGCAAATATGCAAATATTTTAAGCTTTTATCGCCCTAGTGGGTTATTGATGATTATTTGTGTAAATTACGTGCACAAATATTTTGAAGAATTTAACAATAGAATATATTAATAGTTGTTGGCGAAAACATGTTGTGATGTTTTATTTACAGTAATTATGTAATACAAATAAATAATAATAATTTTTTAATACCACAAAAGAAAAAAAAAATTGATTAAAAAATTTTGCCTAATGTATGAAAATGGCCGAAATCAGGCCAAATCTTGGTAATAATTAATTTAATTCTGACAGCAGACATATGATAATAAAATATTTAGAATGAATATCCATTATATAACTTGTAAGTTCCCATTGCAGTGAAATTATGCATTTCTGGCCTCATTTTCATCTTAAGCAAGCCGTTTTTAGTTCGCCAACGTTGGCAACACTATCCATCTGCTTGTTGTTATTGTTGTTGTCGTTTGTTGAACGCTTTTTACTCACATTTTGAGCAACAATATATAAATATGGCATAAGTACGAATAAAATATAATCATGATGACATCGAACCGGTTTCGCGCCTCGAAACACAGTCAATCGGTTGCAGATAAAAAATTCCAATTGAGTGCGATAGAATCCCCAAACTGATGATAAACTTATGGGCTGCTGTCATCGAAACACCCGTGACATGGCTCACAGTTAAATTGCCCCGCTGCCGGCGCAATGACGTTCCAGCCCCTTTCAGTGTTTGTAGAACATGTTCGGGCGCCCCGCCTCCGTCACATTGAGCACTGCCATTGCCAAGATTTACAACGAATGTTGTCAGCAACTGTGTTGGCTACTAAAAATACTCAAAATAGGCTCCCGCTCAGTTTACGGCTTATGCGACAGATAGCGACAACGACTCGTGACAGAACCGAATGCCAAATGATCATGTTATATAACGCGGCTTATCAATGAAAAAAAAAAAACAAAATACAAAAATAAAAGAGTTTTCTTCAGGTTGGAGAATCCTAAATACCCTGGAGTGCATATATGAGCTTTATAATAGAGGTATCTGATTAAAAACTACTGCTTTTCAAATAGAAAATTGAATATTCCGTACACAAACTAAATTATGAATAATGTTTCTAGTGATGTTAAAAAAATCTAAAAATCGATATATCGATGTTAACAACGGCGATTTTTTTCAGTTTTAATTCGATAATTATTTTATAATACGAATTTCTAATCTATCGGTTTACCTGTTCAAATACATTTATTTATGATTTTTTTAATAAAAATTTTATTATGTACGGTTGAATGAAATATAAATTTTTTTTGTCTTTTTTTTAATAATTGAATTATACGACATACAAATATTTTGTTAGGCTCTGCTTCGTACACATTTATACGTTACATATTTTTTTATTAGGTTAGTCATGCCCTCTGTGTTTACCACGAGAGAGAGAGAGAGAGAGAGAGCGAAAGACGCGTCAAGTTTTGTGTTTGGACTTATCAGCGAATTTTTTTGTATTTTGTATTTTGGGTGCAAACCAACGCCGCAGACTTCACATTCTTGCCCAACTAATACACATAACATGTACATAATATGTAGTCAATCTTATCAATATATTTTTTTTCTGCATTGTGTTTGATGCCCGCGACGCGCCTCTTGACGTATGCCGTATAAATGCTCGACTCTTGATTTGTTTGAGTGGCTGCCAATAGTTGCGGAAAATGTCCGGATAAGTTGAGCACTTGTATATCTGTCGGCAATTTATCATGTATGCTTGCTTCCGGTATAGACTTATATTTTTATTTATTGTATAAGTATTGATTGTGGGAAAAACGTAAACAGCTATAAACCATTACAGCGTTATGCTTAATCTAGACATTAAAAACCTGTTCCAAGCTTATCCGCTTTCATCCAAGAGCATTTTAACTAGTAAAATCCCCTAAATAGTAAAAGTCCCTAATGATAATTTCATTGTGATAAGCCCTTTATATTTTGCAGTCCATGTCTTTGCACTTGCAAAATATTTGCGGTTATTTTTTTTTTTTTTTGCAAACTCATTCTGTGGGTATAAACTGAATAAAGATAAGGTGTTATCATTTATAAAAACTGATACAATCTCTTTAATCATTGATTATCCGTACTAATGGTGTTTCGGACTGTTATAAGAATTACTATGACACTTGTCAAAACAATATTAATTGATAATCAATTGTGAGAATGAGTAGCCACAAAAACTTTAGTTTGATTAACAGTAATATTTTATTCATTCAAGATGCCTGATGGAATTGGTAAATTAAATAAATAATTTAATATGTTTCATTTCTTTCCTAATCAAATTTATTTATTCAAATGAATATTCCCCCTTAAGCTATCCCCAATCATCTCATTGCTTTTCAGCTTTTGCCACCAATTTGATTGCACAATAAAAATAATGTGCATATATATTTCATTTAGATAGCATAGCTATTGCGTTGCATTTATAAAGAATTTTCGAGAAAATTCAAAGTTGTGCACCACAAAAACATACAATATATACACACGAATATCAATATATATTATCTATATATATTTATATATTACTATGTACATATTTCTAATACATATATACATACATATATTCAAACATATTTCGCCTACGTCTTCGTCTGTGTTGCAATGGCAAAGTGTAAACAATTTGCAACAGGCTGTCCTGCTGTTTGTCTGGCCTTGGCGGGACTCATCTCCCCCTCTGGTCCAACAATTCCCCTCGCAATATGGGCCACTAAACTTTACATCATATTGTTGTTTTTGTTTTTATTTTTGTGTACTAAGTACCCTCCCGTGGTCTAGTCTGTGTAACAATAGCTTTTACATTTTGTTGTTGGCCATAATTTTGGGCCATTAGTTTTTCTTTAGCGTGGCGACATATGGGGCCTCTCCAATGGGGCGTCTATTAAAGCGTAAGTGTTTGTAATTAGCTGCAATGTGAGTGCGGCCACTGCCGCCTGATGGTTCCATCAAAAATTCATTGACCATTCCCAAATAGCCTCAAATTGTGCACTTAACATATTTTTATTTGATTAGCAAGTGCTAAGAATTTCAGTAGCATGCTATTATCGCCAATTGCGTTGTTGCTTTGCTATTAATAATTGAGTTATTAACATATGGACACATCTACTTCAAGTTATTTTGAAAGTAGTTTTAAAAGCGTTCATATTACAGACATAAATTGTAGAATATGTTTAACTAAAGCTTAAATTAAACCATACGCACAAAGTTGTTTACATTTTTTGAATCTAAAAATGTATTTCGTTGAAATTAAATATTAAAGTACGAAAACGGTTATTTATTATTATTTTGTATTAATCATTTCTTTAGTTAGAATGTTAGAAGAAAAAAATTATGCATATATTATTTTAGGCAGTAAATAAAAT
The DNA here is from genome assembly GCA_004149465.1 of Drosophila nigromelanica. NCBI lineage: Eukaryota > Metazoa > Arthropoda > Insecta > Diptera > Drosophilidae > Drosophila > Drosophila nigromelanica. Next base: position 4,658 of record SCDS01000640.1, read on the forward strand.
CCCTTTTTAATCTTTAAAAAATTGAGATTAGTTGACAGTAACGTCAATTTATTAGTTATAGTTATAGAAACTCATGTTAGTTAACAAAACGTTAAATATTTTAATAAAGGCTAAAGAGAAAATATTTAAATATTTTAAAGTTGACATGATGCTAGTTTTGGTTATAGCTGGAGCAAATAAAAATAACATTTAACTTGTTTTTAATTGTTGTTGCTGTTACATGTTTTATTGATTATGCGTCTGAAGGTTCAAAATGCATCGTTAAATGTTATGAAAAATGCTGTGTCAACGTGACGTATGCGCAACGATAATTGTTAGTCAGCTTCATACGCTACGTTAGCCACAAATAATATAAAGAGAAGAGAGAGCAAACCACTGAGACGATAAAATGCATATTTTGCTGGCTGACACTCAGCAATTGCGATGATTCATGTTCTTTTAAAGTTATTTTTTATGCCATGCAAAAGAATCGAGAATTATATATATTTATATATATGTACATGTGTGTGCTCTTTACTCGCCAATAGCTGGCGCTGCATTTTCCCTACAATCGCTCAACTTTTGCCAAGCCAAGCAAAAGAAAAGTGGGCACAAAAAAGAAAACAAAGGAAAATCGAAAAATATTGAGAAAAAAACTTCAAGAAATTGTGCACTTACATAACATTAGTGTGCAGCCAAAGCCAAAATTGAAGCGAGGTGGCTTCAATGCTGAATTGGCCACTGCTGCGGCTGCTGCCGCTGCCTTTGTTTGGCAAACTGTCCGCTTCATTTCTCGCATGCAACATTGTTAACGTGTGTGTGTGTGTGTTGCATACCCTGTGTCCGTATAATGTTTTTCAGCTGTGCGTAATAAAAATACTTGTATAAATGACCCTATAGGGCCTATCATTTTTTAAACAAATTTGTGTAATCGAAGACATCTGCTATTTTATACATCTTATAAAGAATATAATTTGGAAGCATTTACCATAGAAAAAATAACTTTTAACCTGATCTACTTTATAGTTCCTAAAACTTGTATGTGGGCGTGTTCTCAGCGCTCATTGATATGTTTATAATAATGCTTGCCTATCAAATTTTTAATTAAATTTTCTGAGAAGTAGATGCATTAAGGCATCATGCTTATTAAGTATCGGAATGCTTGCGCATATTGATATTATATTAGTAATAAGTTTAACAAATTTTTTAAGACTTAAATTAATTATGAGATGTATTATAAGATATCATGTGTGTTGTCAAAAAGCAAAAACTAAAATCAAGTTGTCTACGAAAATAATTTTTTAAACAATTACCACAATTGCTTATTATCAAAATTTTCTAATTGGTAGCACGAATTTATTTAAGTGAAGATATAGATAAATATTCTTTGAGAAGGGTTAAACACACCTCAAATGAGATTTTCCAGATAGTTTCTGTTTTGTCTACTTGCAGGGAAACTACTAGTCATGCTCACTCGACTAGAGCATTTTCATTATTTTTTTCATACATTTTCCCTTGTTTTTTTCCTCTCTTCTTTCTAGCAATTGCTTTTCCATCTCGCCATGCTATGTTAGTTTTCTTGCTTTTGCCTCTCGTAATGCGCAGCGGGTGTGTAGAGTGTGTGAAAAAAAGAAGAAGAGTTGGGGCCCGCAAATAACTGTGCCTGGGCCAATGCACGTGATTTTCTAGCCACAATGCGCTTGCAATTCGCTTATGCCTCGTATGTAATTATTATGAAATACAAAAAAAAAAACAAAACAGAAAAAAAATAAAATAAAACGTTGCTGCTGCAGTTGCAGTTTTTTATTTGGTGGCACGGTTCAATGACCCGCATTGTTATTGTTGCTCGTATTGTTGTTGTTTTTGCTGTTGTTATTGTGGCAAGTGCATTATACAGGTTTTCCTTTGTGTTGCCAAAATTGAAAAAATAAAAGGAAAACACTATTGAAAGAAAACATAAAATAAAAAACCTTGCGTGTTGGCATTTTCAGCGTCGCTGCGTCTGCCACAAAACTTGGCCAAATTGGCGGCATGGGCCAGGTACAGCTCTGTAAATCAGGTCAGGCTTGACGGCGCGTATTGGCCTTTTGCCTGCGGTCCGTTTTGAGCCAGCTTTTTTAATTGTCTTGACTTGGCTGAAACAAATTTTCGTGTCTGTCCTTGCCTAAAGTTGACAAGTTGATTTCCTTGGCGCCGTCTCGTGTGTGTCCTCTGGTTGCCCTTTGCCTCTCACCAGGCGACCAGGCATAAATTGATTCAGTTACTCGTCGCCCTGAGCAGCTCCGTCTCGCTCCCACACGCATGTGTGAGCTCGTGTCTCTCTGTGTGTGTGTGTGTGTGTGTGTACGTGTTTCATTCATTGATTTACCCAACCTTAAAATATGCTCTCTCATACTCTACACAACGTATTCTCTCATACCACACACACACACAACCGCATCTACTCTTTTCTCTCTCCTCTCTGTTTTTTTTTATTTACTAGTCGTCTCTCCACACAATTCTATTTGCTGTGTTTGTGTATTTGAACTGGTGCTGACGTAAAGGGTCCTTTCCAGCTGTTGCCGCCCACACAGCCCCTCTCAGTCCGTCTGTGCGTTGTTGAGCGACGCTCTCAATGTGCTTGTTGTTGGCCCACATTGTAAAATTGTTGTTTTCACGTACTTTGAGGGCTTACTGTGGCTTATGATGGCATAATTTATATTTCTTGTTGTATGCCCTTGCAAAGGGTATTTTAATTTCGTTACGAAATGTGTTATAACTTCAAAGAAAAAATATCTAGTTTTATAATATAGTTATATAAGTGAATAGAAGCTCTACTAATGCATATTTCTTTTGGTCGGTCAACTTTTTAGCTGGTGTTGTTTTTTTTTAAATATCTTTAAATAATTAAAAGTTTAATAATTAAAAGTTTTTAAAAATAGACTTTTATTTATTTTATATAAATTTTGTTAAATATAAATAATGAGAAACAATCTCATTTATTTCATTTAATATTTTTTAAGGTGGTTTTTTTGTTGCACGGAACCCGCTTGTAAGCTTAATATATTGCACATAATTTTTTTTAGAGTATTTAGTTTTTGTCTTTTATGCTATACATTTTCCTCCCACTTCTTTACAACCAGCAAAATTGACACAATTTTTTTTTATTATATTGGCCCTGGGGGTACGTGGGCTGGCTACAAAGTCATTGCACTCTCAGGACAAGGGTTGTGAAAAGTGACAGCTGCCAGCTGCTTAGCCTAGTTAAGCAGTCGAAGCGTCACTCTAAACGGTTTTCATTTTCTTTTCTGCCAGGCGCGCCCTAAACACCCATACCCCCATATGCAAATTTGGCTCAAGTGTGTCTAAAAGTCATTAAACGTAGTTCAGTTTGGTGACCTAGTTGGCAAATGTTTAGTTGTACTGAACTATTATTACGTATGATATTTGGAAAATTAAAACAGAAATAAACGATAAAATATGAGGTAAAATCCTAAAGCAAAGACACACTTTTTAAACAGAGATAGAAAATGCCAGAATTTAAAAGGACGTTTTTTTTTTTTTTTATATATAATATTTAAAATATTTCTGTTTTTAGGTTTCATTCGTAAAATAAACCAAAACAATAATAATAATGTAATCTCTGTTTTAATACTTAAATAACTTCTAAAGTAAATTAAATTCCGGTACAAAGAATATTAAATTTTTATAGAACAATTAAAATACAACTTTTCATTTTCTTAGATTTTGTTCTAGTGATAAAAATGTAAATTTTATAAACACAAATTAAAAACTTTATAATGTACATTTAACATGAGAGATAGTAACAATTCTTATGGAATATGGAATTTCAAGGTGAACAAAGTTTTTTATTTGTCTTGTCCGCCCAGATTTAGTTGAGGTGTGTCCCATGCAAACACTGTTGCACTTTGACATTTTCCAACACCGTCGACACGCATCATCGGACTAATAACATTCATAAATTTTTAATGCAATGGGTAAACAACGGAAAATTTTGCTCTAGGGCAATTCACGAACAACTGACATGTAATTGTCTAAACAATTGCAAGACGAGTTAAGTTTCCCCTTCTTGAGTGCGGCACGTTGCACGTTGCGTCACTCGCGACACGACGATGGCCAAGAGCTCGTAGCAGTCAGCTTGTGCATCTGAGCCTGCTATGTGCTGATTACTCGGAATGAGCTAGTGATTATCACAAATGCTTGCTACCTGTTCATAAATTGAAACAACTTTTGGCCTAGACAACGATCTATTTGTGTCCGCCTCGCTCCCGCGCAACGCAAATGAAAACTAATTGACTTGTTTATGCTGCGGCTGCCGATGGAAAACATTTTGCCGGTGGCAGCAGCCGCCATGTTTAATTTGTGAAACTGTCCACAGGGCGAGGTAAATAATATTCGGAAGCAGGCACGGGCGACTCTTGTGTTTTCCAACGATGCTGCTTAGTGTAGTTGTGTTGCGATATTTAAAAAATATTTCAACATATGTATAACAAATTTGAGATACACAATAGAAAAATAATGATATTTCACAATTTTATTTTAAATAAACATATATGAAAACGTATTTAAAAATAATGTTTTTAAATTTTTTTCCATATATATATGTATATAGATATTAATAAAATAATGTTATACCTTATACTGACAATAAAAAATAATAAATAATAACAATAACACAAAAACAAATTACGTTTATTTATTTCTGGAAATAGATATTTTATGGATAAATCTAACTCTATTTTGCTAAAGCACAAAATAAATACTTAAATTCTAAAATTGCTAAATTTCGTGCATTTTAAGTCGGACATTTTAAGTCCATACCGATTTGGTCGCAGAGGGAGGGAAGTGAGGTAGCCTGACCTCAAATGCCAGTTGTCAGCCCCGTCAGTTCATTTGCATAAACGTTTTAATTAGCTGCGTTTAGTTGTGTTCTGTGTTGTGGGTTCTCTTGAGGGCGGGCTAATCAAATAATGTAATGCAATTTATTTATTTTTTTGTTTTTTTTTTTTTGTTTTTGCCATTTGTGTTTGTCCAATTGAATTCAATTGACTTGCGGCAGTCGTTTAAAGTTGTTAGGCTGCCCGAGCACTGATTTGATTTGATTTGACTTTATTTGCTTAAATTAGCTGCAACATATGCGACTTGATAACAAATATTTGCCAATTGCATGCATCGAATCAACAAATGTCTCAGGAAACAAAATATACAAAGCCTAATGTAAACATTTGTTAATAACTTTATATAAAAGGCTTTATATAAGCATTCATATTAATAGATGTACATATTTACTTATGTACGGTGGAGAATTGAGGCACCTTGAAATGCGAGACTAGCATAATATTGACATACATATGAAATTTGCACATGGCTTCACATAAAATTATTCCTAAGCACAAAATGCGCCAATTGCCAACTAATGAGGCCTTACTGTACGGCAATTAGGCTTGAATGCCGATCTAAAGTTTGTTTTATCAGTTTGATATTGAGGCTATGACCTGCTTGATAAGCAATAATTATGCCTTAAAAAAATTATTATCGAAACCAAAAGTGGCTAGAAAAAGCTTTAAATAATTTCTTTAAAAATTAAGTATATGAGAGTATATGTATCAGAAATTCTTTAAATAACTTTATCTATATAATTAACTTATCTGAAGTTTGTACAGCAGAATTATCGGTTATTAGTCAAAAAACAAAGTTGAGTTAATTTTATATCAGAAATTGCATTTAATGTAACTGAAATAAATTACTTAAAAAACGAATAACTTGAATAACTTAAAAAAAAACTTAAAACGTGTGTGATATTATTATTTAAAATATTTTAAAACTATTCAAAGCATCAATGCATCTAAATTTTTGAATGACGTTGCAAGATTTTTGGAAAGTTCTAGAATATTGTAGTAAATCAACAGTAGACAAAAATATTGAGTAAACCAATAGTTTGTTATCTTTTTGAATAGTTCCCATTCTAACATGTATAACCAGTACATGCACCGATATTTTTTTAAAATACGCTACTGAAGCTACTTTTCAACACTTACAATTACTATATTAAATGCAGTTAAATTATAGTAGATATGAATTGTTTGCATTTCTCTCCCCCTCAGCGTGTTTCTTATCGCAGGCATCTGATAAGTCTATGTTCGATTGGCAGGTACTTGTCTCTCACATTCTGAGCATTTAGCACCTTCTGTCAAGTCAATCGAACGCAACGATCTATCACAGACGTCTGTCTAGTCCGTCAATGTCCCACAGCCCACTCCTCCCCTTTCTACCCATATATTTGCCCCAAGCCGCTCGATCTGTTGACAAGCGAAATCATTAAAAGTGTCAAATGAAACTGAAAGAAGTTTTTCTTGTTGATCTCGCATTGCTACAGTTGTTGTTGAAATTGTGCGTTTCTGTTGCTTTTTGCTCAGTTGTTGTTGTTGCCGCTCGCTTGGGTTTTTCATACGTGCGCAGAATTTCAATTGAAATTTGCAATTCAATTTTCGCGTTTAGCTTTTGTTTTTACTCACACTACGGCCAGATGGGGCGGGGCACCCTCCACTCAGCTATTTAGCATGCGAATTGCGGCACAGGCGATGAAATGAAAGCACTCGACAAAAATTATTCGCGACGGGAGAATCAAAATACCCAACAAAAACAAAATCAACAAAAATAAAAATATTTTCAAACTATATTGTTTATTTTGTTTTTAAGTCAGGCGTATACGTATTACCGTTAGCGTTTAGTTTGTATTTATATTTCGTTTTGTGTGATTTGGTTGATTTAATTCTAAACGCAGCGTGCGTAGCAGAAAATATTTATTTAGTATACGCAACATTTGTGAAAATGATTTTGTGTATTAGGCAATTGACTTTTGAATTTGTATAGTATCGTTTTCCATTTACTTTTTACATTTATATTCATATTCAAATTAAAATATTTTCAAATTTGCCTTATAAATATTTCATACGTGCAGCCCAATTAAAACAGGTATTACGTTTATTAGGAATACACTGTGTGTGCAAATTATTATTAAACATTTTTATGCAGCTTGCGTAGTCGAAAAATTTGACTATTTATACGTTAAACAGTTTTGGTTGCTAACTTACTGATGATCATATAACAGCTCAAATTTATGTGTTATATATATCCGTATACATCAAAATGGTATTTTAGGATAAGCTTACGAAATAACTGAAAATCTACAAGATTAAACAAATAATATATACATATAAATCTTATACAAAAGCATGTTTCTCAAGTACTTTTATTAGTTTTATTTTTTTTTGTTCTTTGAAATGTTTAAAAAGAACAAAAAAAAAAAAAACTCAAGTGAACTTTCTAATGAAAAAAAATATTTGTACAACATTTTGTTGGCAAGTTGATATAAACAAATATTGGCTGGCATTTAATTTATATGTACTGCTTAACGATTTGTATTTGCGCCCGCATATATTATATATTTTAGGTATTTTTATTGGCAATCGAGATATATTTATGCCGGTTTGGGGCTTGCCAAATATTAATTAGTTATCAAAATTGAATTGAAATCAGAACCGGCTACTGACCGTGTCCACCCTCAGCAGAAGCAGTTGACTAAGACGCTATCGCAGGCGATGGCGACATTTGGGAGCCTTATAAGTACTCCCATGCTGTATTTATATAGCGCACTTTTAACGCTCAGTTCAGTTGAGATTTTTATTGCTGCAGGCATTTAATGTCGTTTCATGTATTTTATGGCCCAAAGGCGCCTGACGCCTTGTCTACAAACGGAATTTCGCTGTTGGCCTAAATGAATTAAAATGTTTCGAGTTGTTTTTCATGCGTGTCATTGAACCAATCCGGGAACCGCAGATCTTTGTGCGGGTGTGACTGACAAGGACTATATATATTTATATAGATAAATATGTAAACATGTAAAGAGATAAACAATAAACATTCGTTCATATATTTATATTTCTATACATACATATATATAGATTTTTAAAATTTTTTTATATACACGCAATCAATGCGACTCGCTTGTTTGGCTTATTTGATGGATGCTGATTGGGTTACACAAATTTTGTTTATTTGCCTTTATTGGAATGCCAAACATTTAAATTATATTAAACAATAAATATGTATCTCTAAAAGCTGATAAAGCCGTACACATAACAAATTTTTGTAAAATTGAAGAATTTTTTTTTGGAGATATGACTGAACCTTTTTTGAACCGGTTCTTTTCATTTTAGTATTGAGATTTGATTTTCAACCATAATGAAGAAGTACTTTAATTAAACTCTTTTACAGAGCTTGATTAAATCTACTTTGTGTCAGAAAATCTGAAAATATAGACTTACAAACCTACTTATTATACTATATTTTATTTAATTAGTTTACTGATCCACACCTTAACTAATTCACTATCTTTAAATGCTGTCTATTGCAATCTTTTAACTGATAATATTGTATCTTCTCATCTTTTGCAGACTTTAAAGCGCAACTCTTTTATTTTTTGCAACACTATGCTCTCGCAGTATTTGTTCTAAATCGTTTATTATAATGAATTCCGCGCGGCATCATCGTATTGGAGTATTTCTGTCTCCATAAATGCACGCAACAAATGCAACAAAAATAACAATAACAACAACAAATCACAACCAACCACACAAATTTGATCTAGTCACAAATTAACAAATACTGAAAATAACGATAGAAATTGCAAACAAATCAAACGCAAAGTCTTGAAAACCCAAACACCCACACAAAACCTATATACTAAGGAGTCACGGTCAAAGACCGCTATAAACACGGAAACGGAGGGAAAGAAAAAACTGGCCAAAAAGATGCCCTATCATCGTGCCGATACTTCGGCTCAGGCCGATAAGCTAAGCGGCATTGTGGAGGAGAGTGATTTATACGAGGGATTTGCGCCGCATGTGGAAACATCCGAAATTAAAACACTCGATTTTTACAATATACCAAAGCCAACTGGTGAGTTAAATTAATATTTGTAGGAATTTAAAATATTATGCATTGGTTTTTATATATTTTTTTGTTAACATAAATTAAAATAAATAAAAATATATATGAGCTTATAAAATCATTTTACTCGCTAATAGCGTATACAGAACCCTTTCTATTTAACATAAAACATCCTGTTTTACATTACTCTTGTAAAAGCTGGTAGCGATGCGCAGCATTTTCCAACGAAATGACTTCACATCCTACCATTCGATTAGCTTTCTGCCTTCTGTTCCGAAAGCTCTAGAACAACTGATCGCTTCTCGTGCGCGGAAAAACGATCCCCAATCATCAATTTGAGTTTAGTTTTGGCCACAGCACCATTGAGCAGGTGCATCGCGTGACGGAACAGTCTTATTCTTCGCTGTAAACGGCTTCAAGTCGGGTACAGCAGGCAAAACAAAACGCTACAGATACAAAATAGGATCCTTAGGCTAATTTTCGAAGGTCAATGGTACATCAGCAACTTGTCTTTAATACCATGGAGGACCAGATATCTTTTTTTACCGGTCGATATGAGGCTAATAATACATCCCAGCCGCTGCACCCGAAGTCTGATCACCTACTCTTATTTTTCCCATTGAAATTTAGGCCTCAAATGCAATACTTTTGTACTAATTTTTGGTTTTTAGTAAGAAAATGGTGATTGCAACTTATCTAAAATTTTAACTAAACTCATTTTAGTTATATGCTATTTAAATAGACTTTAATTTCCGGTCATCAATTCAAACTTTTTAAATAAACAAATATATTTCAAAATTGCTGAAAATAAACAAAGCAAAAAAAAATATTGATACATACATAACTTTTAAATTTAAGCAGCAGGCGCATAAATACGGGAACATATACACGAGTTTAAACTCTAATGAGTTCTTTTTTTCGTTTTTGCAATAAATATAAAAAATCCAGCAAGAAAATGCCGAAATTTAATTACTGCTAGCCAGCCACGGCTGAGTATTGATTCTTATATATAAAGCATTATCGACGTATATATAATATACCTATATGTTTTGTATACACTTTTACATAAAACTTAACGCACACGTGTTCTTTAAAAGGTGCTGAAAAAATTTTAAGTGAAATATTAATGTATGCGTTGCATGAGAGATTATTTGTTTTTGCTGGCCGCCGATAAAAATACATAAATCAATAAACAAAAACAGCAAAAACACAAACGCAACAGAAGAAAAAAAAATTGCTGAAATGAATTTCGTACAAGCAAAACAAATTAAATATAGGCATTTGTAATAATTACGTACAAATATGGCTGTACCGCCCGGCCGGGCTAAACTGCCTACAGATTGCCTCCTCCCCTCTTTTAAAAAAAAAAAAACTGCCTCGAAAAACCGACCGAACCGGCCATTTGGCCATACGGCCATACGATTCGACTGGATTTCATGTACACACTTGATTTTGCTTTTTTGTACTGTTTTCAAATCAAACTGTTTAAATTATTATTTTTGGCCTATTAAATCACGCAAGTGAAAAATATAAAAAATGAGTGAAAATAGCCTGAAGGTTTCATGTCAAATTATGCTAACAGCTCTGTGTAAACATAAACTTTGCAACATTATTTAATTGCATTTACAATAATTGAGTAAAAAACAATCGATAGCCACAGTGTGAGATACCCTGTAAATGCAAAGGATGAAAAAAGCAAAAATGGTGTCTTATGTCAACCAAAGCATTTACTTAACCTATGAACAAATCGAACAATTTTTTCTAATAAAATATTTTTTCTTAAAAATGAAAAACTATAAAGCAAATGGAAAATATATATTGTCTGACCTTCTGCATGTTGAGGAAATTCTACATCTTTGTTAAATATTCTGCACATTAACACATTCAGACACAAACTCGGACAACATTGCCATCTACATCGACAACAACTAAGTCGATGCCAATCACAAACTACCGCAAACACCTAAACGGGATAGTCGAGTATATCGGCAGCCAATATAACCTAAAATAACATATTTAAATATTAAAGAGGCAAAGCATAAAAAAATATCTTATATTCTTCGTCTGCCCGTATAAAAACATTTTAGGGCAAACAAACATAATACATTTAAAACTTCCGATATATAGTTGTGTATGCATAGATAAAATTAAATGAGGCACAGGTGGGTGCAACTGTTGCACTAGGTGTATATGGCCGTCTCAATAACAACATCGTTCATCATATCTGCATCGTTTATTCATATCTGCATTACATGGCTCTTACGTAACTTGGCCCTTTTACTTGCCTTGTTTATTTAAGTTACGGAATATTGAAAATGGTTTAAATTTGTTTTCGCTACGCTCGGTTGGGTTTTTGTTTATTAATATTGCTTTTATTTTCCACGGCCCATTAAATGAGTCAATTTTTCTGTGTATGTGTTTGTGTATATTTAATGTTTATATTGCAAAATGCAAATTGCAATTTATATACATTTTTTAAAGAAATTAAGTTTTGCATTTTGCACGCATTTTACAGTTGGAAAAGTTGGAAAGGTCCGAAAACTTTATTTGTTCACACTTTAAAGTTGGCCTGGTAATCAACAATCAAAGCTTATCAATGGAAATACGAAGTGTACTGATAATAAAGGTTATACAACACATTGACCTACATTAGAAATACCAGCAGTTGGTAAAAATTGATATTTTGTTCCATAGTTGTGGATAGATAGAAAATCAATTAGCGTTACAAAAGTTGATAAAATGGCAGAAATCAGAACCTTATTAAATTTGTGTGGCACATCAAAGGCAATTATATTTTACATTTGAACTGCGTTGAAACACACAACGAGGTATGCTTAAGAATATATCGAAATAGTTTTTATACATTATACGCTGTGTTCATACAACTGAAAAATATTTATATAATAATGTCGTAAATATATAGTACCTATGACGCAATAAACAAAAAAGTGATATTTCCAACCCTATAAAGTAAATGCGTGATAACCCTGATCTTTTCTGTATAATAAGCCGTTTCTATTAAATTGTGGCTAATGTTATTATAGCATCTAACATTTATTTCAAATTTTTTAAAATAATTGCCGCGGTCAGCTTTCTACCTGTATATAGGGTCTCTTTATAACTAACAAGTTTTGATGTTATTTATAATTTTATTGAATCTTCCCACTGACAGTGTTTTGTCAAAATGCCAATATGCATTAATGCCATTTGCAATTGGATTTGCAATCGAGCCAATCGGCCAATCCATTAGTGGAAGCTACTCTCAGCCGCTGACGACATTGGCCTTGATTTTGATTTTGAATTAATATTTTTTTTTACTTGTGTGGATAGTGTAAAGAGACCTTGCACACTTGGGTATTACTTATGTGTATGTGTTGGGTTTTTGGCTCGTCGAACAAATTTGTATTGGCACAATTATTATTTTGGCATTTCTTCAGACCGCAGCTGGGGAAAATCCGATTTGCAATATCTCTGCTCTACAACATATGTATGGGTCGTATATAAAGTATCTACGTATATTTTTGACATAATGCTAAAGAATTTGTTCATTATCGTGCACAGTAAGCAAAACAAAAACGATTCACGTTTTTATGGCAGCTGGCGAGCGGCCAATTAATTTGTTTAAAAATAAATGCAATTTTCTTTCCAATTCCCCTTTATTTTTTCATTTTTCCATTTAGCTTATGAGTTTTTCTTTTCTTTATTTTCTTCATTATTTTTTTTTTTGTTTTGGCGCCGCGATAAAATTTTATATAAAATTCAGCAGCTGAACATGTGATTGGGAATTATCAACTTAAAGAAAATCATGAACCGAAAACGAATAACAATAACGTTGGTGTCGGGTGTAACCGACAGCGCAATACGTGTCAACTGTGTATTAATAACCAAAATATGTTCTCTAGCAAGACTTGTAAAAATGTAGAATCAATCTAGAGTACAAAACATGACCAAATGCAATCAAACATGAACATTGGTTTACTTTTGATCAATTTGAATCTGTTAATAAAAATCCTAATACTTTATTTGACGCTGGTTATCACGAGTATTAGTTAAAGTTTTATGAGTATAGATTTATAAGGGCAACGACATTGTTCAAACCTAATATACTGTTTTCAATTTTTGAACGAGTATATAAAGGAAAGAATAATTAGTCAGCGAATGTATTTTCTCGCACTTTCTATGCTACATTTGTGGATATATTTAACATATTTTTGTGGGTTTTTCATTTTGCGTGATTAATATTATTTATAAGGCCTGCTTGCCATCTAAAATATGTACATTTTTGACACTTGTCTAGTCACTCATAACTTTCAAATGATCTGTATATTAAATATATCATAAGACTTCTCATAAACTGTGCATATATATTATAAACATATACTGATAATTGCATTAATAAAGAACCGTGAAATTCTCTTTCCAAGTGATTGTTATTTTCGGGAAAACTCTTAAATGTAAAATTTTAATTTCACTATTTTATAATTTTTGTTGTTTTATGAAAGACTTTTATTCAAGCTAAAGCTATATAAATTTAGAATTCACTTTGTTTAATTCTTGGCCTATAATAAATACACATTTTATATATGTCGTAGATAAAGTTCCCTATTAATATTAAACATTATTTCTAAAACAAAACATCATCATTCCATTTATCTAAAGCAATCATAATTAAGAATGTTCTTTCAATCCAGTTTAAGTGGATAGTGTCGTTTTTGGAGTAGCCCTTTTTTATAAATAACCAAGAAACAATTATGGAAAATCAGAATATTAAATGTTTCTTAAGACCACATAAGCTTTTGCCATTCTTAAATATTTAAATGGTATTTAAATACTACTTTTAAATTATTTTTAAAGAACATTTTTATACGAATAAATACATCTAATCTCATTTCATTCAATTAAATTTTTTAAGACATATTCATAATTCTGGTAAAACAAATTTCTTATAGAGCCAAAAAATATTTAAAAGTCTCTGTCACAGGCCGCGTGCCATCTCTCTAACATCGATTATAGATATATATATACATATGTATATGCACCACAAGAATATAGAATTCGACATTAAGTTTATGGTCTTAAGATTTTATTTATTTGTTTTTGCCAAATTCTTGCTTACGCAAAACAGAGCACAATGTTTTCTTCTGCCCGTGACGCCAAACGACGAGTGATTTGTTGAAATTATGTATGGAATATAGTATACTATGCTATATATCATTGTTTTTGTTTTCAGTTAAAGCGAAGGAAGGAATTTTTTGGTGTTATACTCGAGCCTCTTAAAATTTGATAAAAAGTATTTTTAATTTTATTTCTTTCTTGAATTTTGCAAAAATTTTCCGCAGATCACGCCATTATATATACAAATATAGATAAATATGTATATAGTTTTATCTATATCATAATTGCCACACGCGCTCGTCCCAATCAATAAATCTGATGAGCATTGCAAGCGAAATGAGGGGAAGAAATTTAGCCCATTTGTACCCTTGCCCCTTCCTCGGAAGAATATGCTACGTCAGTTGAGCACGTGCCCCCATCTAAAAATATGCGCAAAGTGTGCGAATCCGTCGAGGAATCCATTTGTGGATGCTTTTGTAACTGGCCCAAACCAGTTTTAAAGAATTTGTGAATTGTTTCGCGATTCGCTTTTACTTTGGCGTTTTCGGCGTTTTGTTTTCGTTTTTATTTTTAGTTCTTATGCGTTTAAAAGTGCTTCGCTTTCAATTGCTTGTCTGCTTTTTGGGTGGGCGGCTGCAATTTGTAAATTACTTATATAATAATATTTATTATTATCTCGCATATATTTTATAGCAAATGTTGTTTTTTTATGTATTGTTTTCAATAAATGTGTTTTTCTTCAAATCAAAATTCGACCGCTTTGACCGCTGCCAAAAGATCAGAAAAAGAAAGGAGAGGGAGAAAGAGAAAGAGGAAAAGGCTGAGTCAAAATCGAAAAAAACACTTCAACAAACATTTTGTATCTTTTAGATTAAAGATTAACGGCGAAGTATATTCAAGTTTTGTTTGTTTTGTGAATTTATTAGCTACTATTTATATATTTGTATATAGATATTCTTTTGTGCTGTTCTTTTGATTAGATTAGTCCAATTAAAACGATTAAAGCAATTTCATATGCCTACATGTGTATATGCATATGATGTATGTCATGATATTTCGGTCGTAACATTTAATTATTTTATTTTTGGCAAGTTCAGAGATCAAATCCGTTAAATGGCACAGCACGCCCACTTATTCCATATTCTTATTTAGCCTGCCCCCTTCTCGCGCTTTTTGTTACTTTGATCCGCACTCACATAAAACAATCAACGCCTACGAAGGGAGAGGGGGACTAGTGTAGGCGGCGGGCCGGTATATATAATAATTATGACAGCCGAGAGGCGGCGGGCGAGTGTGTGTGCGTGTGTGTGTTGTTTTCGTGTGTCAAGTCACGACAGTTTGCGTGTGTTTACGGTCTCACGAGCTCTTTCCCAAAAACGTTGACTTACTTCGTTAATAATTGAATAAGAGAGTGTACCTTTTAACTGTCAAAACTTTAAATAATATTCGTTCTAATAATTGGCTCTAAAACACCATGCAACTGTTTTGAGTTAAGCTGTTAACAAATCACGGCAATTACAGGAATATACTCTAGTTGGGCCAAATCTAGAATGATTTATTGGCTGTCGTGCTGTGAATATTTCGTTCTTAGATACAAAACATTTTTTAATTTATTGCTTATTCGCTTCACACGTAAGCTTCTGCTCCTACTGTTTCGGTATAAACTGAATAATACACATTACCAGTTGTATTATGAAACCTTTTTAGTAAAATTTATTTTTGAAAAAAAGTTTATCTTGCATCAAAATATATCTAGTATATCTTGGAATACAATTTCATAACACCGATTTTCTTCTTCTTGTTTTTTTTGTAGCTTTAAGATTCACATTTTAAAAATAACCAAATAAAGTTAAAACAAAATTAATTTTTTTAATCATTAACTCAATATTTTAAAGGCTTTGAATTTGATTTTGATTGACTGCCAGCAACAAATATATATGCAACGAATACTTTAACATTTTAATTTCTAAATTGTCTGCAGAATGAATACACTAACATTACTTAAGCATTATTTCAAATTAGTAACAAATTCCCAACTTAAGTCTGCCACTGTTCTGTTCCAAAAAATCGCATATCAAAATTATGTAGCACAATAAACTTATTATAAACCCATTCCGGGCATTATTTGTATAGCCTTTCACCGGACGCTGGCGTAAATATTAAAATCAAATACACGCGTCCAATTGTGAATGCTATAAATATGTGCAGAGCTTGACTGTTGAAAAGCTGATGAAATGCTGAAATTTGCCAGCTGCTGCTACTGATTGATTCCAATACCATTTTCATTCCCATTCCCGCGCTGAAAGATCTCCATCAAGTTGGCTAATCCATCAAGAACAATCGATAAATGTTGGCCATTAACATTTGGCCGACCGGCAAACGCATCAAATGTTAAACAGTTTATTTGTTCCGTGTGATGTTACTTTACTTTATTTTATTTGTTGGCCTTACTGTCAACAGCGGCGCTGCTAATTACACGTTTGTTCGCATAAAAAGTCACGTCCATGTGTCTGAGTGTGTGTGTGTGATTTTTTCTACTATGAGGAGGCCAAACTAAAGTGTCGTCACTTGCACTCATCAACCAAAGCTCTCTCATCTGTTCTTTTTGTTTGGGTGCTCTTTGATTTTCAAACGCTCAACTAAATGAGCAATCGCAAAAAAAAAACCATAACAACAACAACAACCACAACACAGTAGTAATTTTAGTTACAAAGGCTGACGGCACTGTATTTGCGCACAGTTTTTCTCGCCCGCTCTCTCTTCATATTTTAAGCTTATGCACTAGATAACATTGTTTGTGCTCTGCAAAGATAACAGGCAAGTCATGATGAAAGGAAAGTGCGAGTGAGACGAAGCATCCATTGTAGGGCCCCTTTAAAGCATATGAAATGCAATTTGTATTCTTTCGATTTGTGCGTATACTTAATAAATATACATTGGTATCTGTTGGGAATAAAAACATTACAGTGCGTACATATTACATTGTATTGTTTAACAGCACATTAACATTCCTAAAAGCATTTGAATTGTCTGCGTTTTTCTCCTCGGAGTATGCAACGTTTTAGGCCTGTAGTAAAAATTATTTTTGTGCTTTGAACAGAAATTTTGGTCTGTACCTAAAAGTATGCTTTAAAAATGGTCGAAGTTCAGAAAGTGTGCGCAAAGCGGATGTGGAAAATATGGACGCTACTGTTGCAGCAGTAGAGAACAAAAATTCAATTTTATTATTTTTTAAGCTATATAAATAATTTGTGTGTTTCTGTAAGGATTATATGTGGCAAATATATATTTTTTATGTGTGTGCTAATTGTTTACAACAACAAAAATATCTTCATTAAGAATGTAATATTTCATTGGTATAATAGTAATTGTGATTGTTTTAATGATAATTATATTAATGACTTATTACATTTTTAATAAAGATAATATATACTTATATTATATAAATATGATGCACTTAGCGTTAGTCTTGTAAACAGTTGAAGCTGGTTGAAGTGGCATTTTAAATTAACAACGCCACATATATTAAAAATATTTACATTATTTCTTAAGGTTAATGTTTAATATTTAGTTAGCTTGCGCTCCCTTTTGAAGTATTTTTTCCATTTCACAAGCGTTTTTGCATTACGGCATTTTAATTATTTCATTGTCAACTGTCATCTTTATATATATTTTTTAGTTCCAAGCGACAGTTTTAATTCACACTTCTCTGCGCGTTGCACAACACAAATAACAATAACAAAAACAAGAAACATTCAAAGCAGCCAAGTACAAAGTGGAGATCACATGATGCGATTTAACCATGGCTAATACACACTTGACTCATTTCCATATCAATTATAAACGAGCAATTGCGAATGCGCTATTAATTAAATTTCCAATATTTTGCGCAGCGATCGCGTTTGTAGCCCATTGAATTGCTGTCAGCGGTAAGAAGCGATAATGTTAATTTCTTAAGAATGAACAATAAGCTGTTCCGGCATGAATGTAAGAAAATTATTCGCATTATTTATAACTGTCGCGCCCCCTTTAATACAATACCTGAAGTTGAACGAACTGTAAGAGAGAGAAAGAGAGAGAGAGAGATGGAAAGAGAAAAATCTAAAACTTCACTTGGAATTAGCAAAGCTTTGAATTAAAAGAGCTGCTCACATACATTTTCTAATCAAAAGCTTTAGACATGTAAGCTTTTTGCGATAGCCCCAAGGTTTGGGTAAACAATTTGATGCGCTCGGCGGCACAGTGCACCTGTCCGTTCGCTCGTGAGCGTAACTCTCTTTAATTCTCGCTTTGCTGCTGATGCTGCTGAGCGGCGTTCGACCGGCGATCGACCGCTGCTCGGCGCTGCGCTCAGTCTCAGTTCAACCCTCGGGCGTTGCGGTTTAATTACGTTCGTCTGTCGCTACGCCACGCTCGCCTTTGCCCAAAAGTTGTCAACTGTCCAACAACAACAACAACAAGAACAACATAAACACAACGAAACATTTAACGAAACGAGTCGCGTGTCTGTCGATTACTGTAGAAAATTGCTTTATGTTTGTATTGCATACGCATCAAATGTGTGGCTGTGTGTGTATGTGTGCATGTGTGTATTTATGTATGTGCATTTGTTATGTAAATAGATGCACTTGTGCGTCTGTGTGCAGCAGCCTCCAAATCCATTTGAGATCGCAATGCACATTAAACCAAAATTGGCTTTAAAATGACAACTTGTTAATTATCGCACCTCGATAAAAAGTTGTTATTGTTGATTTTATTTTTTATTTTACAATCATTTTCACCACAAGTCTCGTGCGTTGCGTACGTCAAATGTTCAATTTCCAGTCAGTTGGTCAAGCGGTCAATCAGTCGAATCAATCGAATCATAATAGCCCATTAAATTACGCATACGCCGCGTATTCAAGCAGCCGTTGTTCGTCTTGTTGGAATAGCTAAATAATTTTGTAAAAGTAGAACGAAGTTCATGAAGCGATCCAGAAATTCTAAAAAGCTAGTATCGTAGATTTATCGATACCCTGTTTATAAAATATGCCCTATACATATATATTACTTTCACGCCTTTTTACGCCCGTTTTCAGTATTATTTTTTTAATCACCTGCACGCTTAAGAAATGCAAACTGTTTTGATTAAAAAAGAAAAAAATTAAAAAAATTATGTATTTAGATTTTATTCAATTAAAATTGTGAATTTGAGATGCAACTCACACAAAACGAAACACAAAACCTGTTTAAAAACGCTAAATAACAAAATCAAGCCTCTGTGTTCTAACACTTCTCACATGCTGCTGATCTCTGCTCCAAAAAAAAAAAATATATATATATATATATTTTTTTTTATTGCCTTGTACCAGGTTCAAAAAGGTGCCAATAAGTAGGAAGCTAATAGAACTGAATTTCTGAACGCTATAAACTAATCAATTGTTTCATTAGTACATTTTGCACTATTAAATAAATTAGATTATAATGTTTTTTATTCTATTTTTATATCAAGTACTAATCAAATTGGACACGGCACTGGCAGCTGCCTCCCACTTAGCTCGCGAATTCAATTAATATGCAACTGCAAATCAATCGAAGAATCTGCGATTTTTTTATTATTGTGTATTTACTAGTATTTTTATGCGGAAAAATACCAACAAGTAAGCCACGATTCAAGCAGCTTCTCCCTTAAATTCCGTAAATATACTTACACAAAAAAAAAACAATATAATAAAATAAAATTATTGAGTCTCGCCCTGGTGGCTTAATTTTTGGACTCTTGTCATGTGCTCTTTGTTTTGGCTTTTGGCACGAAAACGTGCTAATTGCTGCTACTTCACATGTGCCCCTCGATCCGAGGCTTAATTGAATTTCATGTTAGGGGAGGTTGGTTTTGCAAGTTCTCTGTTGAGCCTATGTGTGTTGTGCGTATTTTATTTTTAGAACATGTTAAACATGCAACAGTGAAAATAAAGAAGCAGAGTCAACCTTGTTGAAATCCGTGAATAATTTAATTGATTAACAAATCAAAATCGTGATACTGTAAACTACTATATGTGACATCCAGATGCCCAATAGCGGCATAATTTGTGTTTATTTCTCTTGCTGTCTTTGTGGGCTTTGTCAGGTGATGCCAATGTTGTAAAAGATCTTTACAAGTTATATTTATTTCCAAAACGAATCGTTCAATAAAAACAAGCAAGCATTTTTATGCATATTTCATTCATTTCCAGCAAGATAATATCTGTCATAAGATGATATCACATTGTATGACAATAACATATTGCAAACAGCTAAAAACAAAATTTCCTTTTAAAATTATTTGTAATAATTAAATAAATGTATATTTAAAAAGCATGTAGTTCAAATTCCCTCAGAAATTTATTTTATGGGCATAAAATTATTATTCTGTAAATATATTTTACCATTTAATAAATAAAAAAAATAGTGAATACCTATATTAATGATTTTTTTAAACTTATTTAAAAATTTAAAAACCCAAAGGCACCGATAATTAAATAAAAATAAAGCCAAGCCTTACCACTGATAATAAATAGTAAAAAGGCAGTTGTATGGATAATTTGCAATGCATCCTAAACCTTATAAAACTTATTTATTAACTTAAAATACATTTTTTTTTACTGATGTGAATATCCTGGACCAAATGTTTTTGAACGCTTAAGCAATTACTTATTACATTTAATCAAATTACAATTTAACTGTTGGTTTTTTACTTTCACTTAATTCTTAAATACCTGTTGCGAATTTGATCTCACTAATGTCAAGTCCAAAGATCAGCTCTAGATGGAGAACTGGAACTAAATTTAGACTTTATTAATTTTGAGCTAAATACTAATTTGAAAAACGCACTGCTCCAATTAGCAAACTTTGACAATTTGTAATCAACAACACAAACAAGATACAATAAAAACCGCGGCCACCAGGCACGAATTTTCTGCCAAAAAAAAAAAAAAATTACAAAAACAAAAAAAATTGGTTGAACGTGTTTTGGGTTGCGGTTTCTTTAGTTTGTTAAAATTTAAATTTAGATGCAGCCGTCAGTTGTAGTTGTAGTATCGCTGTAATTGTTGTTATTATATTTGTTATTGTTGTTTCTATTGTTGTTGTTGGCAACACATGCAGTCCCGACAATGTCGTCAACCGACTACCGTCAACAGTCAACAGCCCGAAAAAAGGTCTAAGAAATTGAATTTTAAACTCGCATGCTCATAGAGGGGACCTCCCCAGAAACTCACATCGCCGCGTCCCAAGTTGCTGCCTCTCTTCGTGCCCCGGCCGCGATTTGTGGCGTTAAGATTTCCCTTTAGTGTGAGCTTTTATATTAATTTATTTTCTGTTGACAATTTTCTTATTTTCTTTGTTTCCAATTTTTTTCTAAAAATTACTCATTAGATCATGTCGCAATAATTTTATTTGTTTGTTGTTATTTATTTTTGTTGTTCTCCTCGTTGTTGTTGATTTCAATTGAGAAATTGTCTGTAGCTTGCTTTTGGCTTGATTCTTTTAGTTTCTACATGCAAATGGCGTTATAAGTAGTATCTAAACGTGTATGTACATATCGGGCATCGAGAATACCGGGAAAAGCAATTTGCTGAATAAGTGCAAAGGTTTCTAGCGTTTGACTCTTCTGGGAAATATGTTTGATTACACTTGTGCATTTGATAGATTTATAGCATAGAATACCATGAAAATTCACTTTAAGAATGATTAAAAGTGATTACTGAAAACGTTATAATAATAGTATGGAAAATCCTTTGTTTATAAAATAATTATTATATATTATATATTTATACTTCAGGTTTTCTTTGACTAATTAAACATGTATTCTTTGCTAAAATTTCGACCATATTTTTTGCATATTTATCATAAATAAATTCTGTGACTGCAATCATGTGCGCCCGTCAATTAATAAGCCCTGCAAATAATATAATTAAAATCGTGAGGCCTAATTTAGAATCTGTTTATGAATTGCTTAATAAATTACGTCAATTGATATTAGCGCCACAATATTGGACTACGAGCTTATTATTTTTTTTTTTTTCATTTTAGTCTAGTGGGGATTCTAATTCCATAAAGATAGCTGATATTATAAATGGTAATAATTTACGTAAACTTCATTAACCGCTTTATGATGCCTACGAGCTTTTTCGACTGATAAGTGGGTCTTATTATTTGATTATAAAATGATTAAAATCTCATAATTGATTAACCAATTTATACCCTTTATAAAAATAGAAAAAATAGAAAACAATTTTTTTAACAGTTGTAATAAGTTTTTTTTTATCTAGCAAGAAGAATGATCGAAAATAGTTCTAAAATATGATTCAAGCAGTTCATTATTGATCTTTAGTTAGAAATTTGGACTTATAGATTATTCAAAAAACTTTATTAAAAGGTCTGAATAATAAAATCACCGTTTATTTCACAGAAAGAAAACAAGTGCTTTGTACAGCTTTGTTACATCTCTCCATCTATCTTTTTATAATTATCTAAAAAAAAAAGCCGTAAAATTTGTATGCATTATAAGTTGTTGCCCCAATCGAAACGTGACAACAATTAGTTGCTTATGAGACATTTAATCGCATCGCGCTTACCCACACATCGACTCATCATATACTATGTTGCATATGAAGTTTGAGGTGGTTGGCAAGAATTTTTTCGTTTTTTTTTTTTTTTTTTTTTTGAAAGTTGGTACCAAAAATTTTTTGCCCCACTTTTATTTTTTTTAAACCCAAAACAGGCGGTTTTAAAAAAATTCGAACGGGTTGTCTAATTAATCATTTGACTTTTGGCGGGTATGAAAAACCCAAACAGAACATTTTCACAATGGCCACGCGTTGTTTATTTTGAATATTCGAATATATATATACAATTTGTATATACCAAGAATATGTATTTATACATCTCGGATAAGTAGACATGAGATTTCACGTTCCTTCACTGACGAAACATGTAAAAATTCAATTTGTGTTCAAAAATTGTACAGCTAACGCGAAAAGGTGTAAAGAGAAAGGTAAACAGCGAATGGGAAACTGCGAATAAAACAATTTGAATTTGTTATTGTTTCTATTGCTATTGAAATGCGTTTCATAGCAGAGGAAACTGAAAAATATCACGTGAGGTTAACCAAATAATGCATATGTTTTGGGTCTTACGTATCTTAACTTGTGAATGAAACGAAAAGTATAAGAATTTATACAGAGCATGTTTTTTTATATATTTCATTTGAACAAGATATACATACCTCAACGATTTTAATTAGATAAAAAACATTGCCTATATGTTTATAGAAGTTTTATAGATAATACTAGACTTTCGCCATTTTGCTTGGATAAATGGTTTTAGAAGCCATTTCCCTATCCAATTTCCATTTTCTTTCATCTAATCTGCCATGCAATTTTATGTAATTGTTATTTTCCACAAAAATTTCAACAATTTTCCCACTACCCACCACTTTGGGCCCGCAACACAGCAGCCCAGCGGCTCATAAATCTAATTTGCTTTCCAAAATACATTTTGGCCTTAAACAAATTTTATGAGGCATTTCTCAACCAGAGCTCTTTACGTTACGTTACGTTTACAGGAATTTTTCGTACCAACATTCTTGTGGTACATTTCATTGCATTGCCAAATCGTGAGCTTACGAAATTTCCCACATTTAGGATGGGGGCGGGCTATTTATAAAAGAATTTACACTGAGATTTGGGTCGTGTTCTCTCTCTCGCTATCTCTCTTCTTCTTACTTTTTCACATATTAAAAGATATGGCTGTCGACAGTCGAGCAACAGACGGCTAAAACGAAAACAGAAATCAGCTGTTCACGCTGTCGACGTCGCTGTCAGCGTTAACGGCGCCAGCGCAAAGCACTCAAGAAAACCGAAAATTAAGCGCATCGCAAAAAAGAAATGAAAATACATACATATGCACACACAACATCTACAACAGTTTAAAAGCTTTTAAGAAGCTTGCACGCTCCAGGTTATGATCGCCTGCCGTTTTACCGCTCATACACACACACACACACACACACACATACGCTCTAGCTCTCCCACTGACTGGGCTTTCTCTCTTTTTTTGCGCTCTGGTTGGCCACCCCATTTGGGTGAGCTTTCGGTTTCATTCACCGCAAAAAAACCGGCCCGCCGATGAGAATATTGAACGCATTCGAACGCGCCGCACGTAGGCCTACGGAATTTCAAAGTTTCTCAAATTAAATTCGATTCGATTTTGAGTTTCAATTTCAATTCACGATCAACCGCATGAAACCCTTTTAATGTTATTTTTCAACCCGTGTTCAGGCCAAGGAATATATATATAATAAATATTAAAAAGGAAAAAAACAATAAAAACACAAAATTTAATGCAAGAATTATTGAAATTAACGAACAGCCGAAAATAAAAAAATAAATAAAATGTAAATTGATAAATTTGAATGTGCTGCTAATTAAATTCAAGTGCTGCGCCGCTCGCACGACGAATAAACGAAGCAAGCAAATTGCAGAGCGCAATAAATTCAAAACAATAAAAACAAGCGGCGAAAAATACATATATACATATATAAAAATAACAGATCAACCAAAAATCTACATAAATGTCTCTGTTGTGGCTGTGAATAAAATAAAAGAAAATAAAACATACACCAAAATAAAATACTCGGTGCCAAAATAATCAAATTAAACCAAAAAAGCAAAACACAGAGAAGAAACAAAAAATCACAACAACAACAACAACAAAATGGTTGGCAAAGTTTTGGGCATACGCGATTTGGAACAGTTCAGCAGTCGCCGTAGTAGCGTCTACGTTGATCCCGAGTGCGAAAAGTTCTTTGAGCTGCCCCTCTTTATAGCGGCCAGCTCAAATGATATAACCACCAAATGCCAGTGCTGGCAGTTCAGTCCAGGTAATAAACTCTCCACACAGATGATAAAATTTAGCAAAGCAAACACTACCAAACACAAACACAACAACCACAAAAATGAAAATAAATGCTAATAAACTACACTAATTTCAAGAGTAAACACTATAAATTTTTGAAGCTTTTAAAACTGTTCAGCTCTTGGGGCGGGAGGGATCGACGAAAGTTTAACTCAAGTCGGGGGCAAAAACTTTAATTTTTTTATTGATTTGTCAGCATTTTTCAGCACTTGACTAGTCATACATCAATTTAACGAGTCAAGTTTAAACAAACAGGTAACAATAAACTTATTTAAATGACGGTTTTACGTTTCAATTAAGATCAAAATCGTTAAAGTTTATTTTAAAGTATTTATTAGAAAATAGAATAATAAAATAAAAACAAAGAGAGTTAAGAAATACGTATTTGTTACGTTTTAGTTTACTGATGGTTGAACAAATTTAAATATATTTTCTCTTCTATAATTAAGTTAAGATTAAAAATTAAACATTGTTTAAGAGCTCTAAAATGTTGAGATAAGAGTGCAAATATAAAAATCTGTCCGACTTTTGTTGAAATATTTCCAAGTTCCTGAGAACAAGCAAATCTTTTAATTGATTTTAATTATTTTTTATTTTACCCAATCCGAACATATTTAACAGTGATATTCCAGTTCAGTACTCAGCATTTCATTAAAAATCCTAACTTACGATATTTATTGCTAAACTGTTTATTGACAATAAAACTGATTGCGTTTTGTATTACCATTTAGCCTGGTAATTTAAATGCAAGATTTTAAAAGCGTTTAATACACATTTCATTTTAAACAACTGATTATGAAGCGCATTTGTGTTGTTTATATATATCAATGATTTTTAATGAACCTAATTGGAAAATGCATTTGCTAACAACTATTTAAAATTCCAGTTGAATGAAATTGATGGCGTCGATAGGAAAATTACCACATATATAGTTGTATTAATGCAGAAATATGTAAATGTATGGCTTTTTTGTATATGTATTTGTATATTTGTTTGTGAGTATGTGTATGTGTGCATTTATTGAGTTTTTCTCTAAACAATTTTATATCGCGAATCGTCCAAATGCAAATTTACAGAGGCGGAGATTAATTACACACACACACGCACACACACATGTATAAACGCGCACACTACAAATGCAAACGAGCCGCACTCAGTTATACCAGTTTTTATTGTTATTGCATTTACAGCACTCGGCACCCCTAGAGACGCTTCTGCTTCTTTTTATAGCTATAACTATGTTATTCTCGCGTCACTTGATATTTATACTAGAGCTAGATAAATCTATATAACAGCATTTTTGGTTAATTGATATTAAAGCAATACAAGAAAAAAGTTAAGCAAAGCAAGATGACTGTATTTTTTATATCTGTTGTGATTCGTTTAAATGAACAACTTGGTTCACTGAATGGCGCTGAGTTTCGACGCTTATCAGTACGGTGGAGACTTGGTAAATACAGCGAACGCTCGTGATAAGCGGACGAGCAACTGTCATGCAAAAATCGATCAGTTGTCGGCTGGCCTGGTAATGAGACATGTACCCAATGCACAATCAATTACCCACCGCTTCGATAGCTAATCAATATGGCAGCTCCATTTCGAGTAACTCCCCTTGCCAGGCATTCAAGTGCGCGGCCTCCGTTGCGATTCGTGTGCTTCATCGCTGGCGTCAATCGAGGCGCTGCGAGGGGGTCGCTCCTCCTTGAAGAACCAGCTGACCAACGATAAGTTTTTCATTACGCCGTTAAGTTAACAAAATACTCAAAAATACTAAACGACAATCGATCTAAAATTGTCAGTTGTTGATATTTGTTTTGCCTTTTGGTTTATGTTGTGGGGTCAAGTGCAATTCCATTGGTCTGTTTTGATTATACCTCTTAAACTATTGATGCAGAACTTTCGTTTTACTCTATTCTATTTGTAATTCAATTAAATGTTGGCTTTCAACTGTTGTGAAATAAATTAATTTAAAGTGCATCGCCCGCTTTCTTTTTGAATAAAATCAAATACAATTAAAAATAGCCTTTAAACTACTAAATTATTTTCAATAACTTTGCAATAAGTTCAATAGAAAACATAAACTTTCAATCTGTTATCAGTTAGGTTGCAATTCTATCAACCATTTTAATAATTTAATAATAAGACTTTTAATTAGTAGTCATATAAAAAAGTTGTAGAAATTGATTTATTCTTTTAATTAACAAATGTATATAATTTCAATAGCTCTATTTAGCTGTTTTAATTTATTTATTTGTTTACAATGTTCAGTAATGGCAATGCTTGAGTTTTTTGATAACACATTGCTTTTAAATCAATTAAATCGTGTAAATTAGTTTACCTTAGAATTTTTGTTTAAATTCAATTTTAACAACGTGCTATCTACAGGCAATTAGTACATACATATATTTATACATATGATAATAATTATACAATTATAATATATAATTTACTTTATTGTCAACCGATATCTGTCAATGTAGCATTTTAGTTATCAATTCAATTCAGTTTTAATTACATGCCGCAGCCCCAACGGCCATTTAAAATCAACTATCTTTGTATATGTAGAACAAGCATCTATCAATAAAGCTTATCAAATACTGCAATAAGTACACATACACACACACATACACATTAATTGCAAAACTCAAGTATTTTATTTGCTACTCTGACGTATGAGTAATTTTTTCGTTCTTGCTGACAAATTTACGTGCTTATCTGAGGCTCTATTCGGCTTTATTCCATAACATTTCTCTATGCTTCAGTTCGTATGTCCTCCAGCTGCAAGTTCAATTGGTTTACTTCGACTTCAGGGCAACCATTTGGGGCAAGCATTTGAGACTTTATTTCTTATCAATCACAATATCATATAGGTTCTTAAATGGCCTAGCAAAACGGCAGCAGTAACTGGCCAACTTATCAGCCGCCACTTGAACTGACCAACAAGAGTTTGCTACATAATAAAATGTATAATAATTGTATATATATATATATAAATATATATATATATATAACTATATATATATAACTGAGCTATTGTACGATTTACAATGTGCACGTTCGTGCAGCACGTTAGTTTTCTATTTGTATACCCTATAAGCATTAAATGATCATGCTTATGCTTATGACTATCATATGTAGATCATATCTGTCTTGATCTCTTGTAAAAATTACCTTAAATATGTTCATATTCATAAGAATCAAGAAAATATATATCTTTAATATAAAATAAAACAGATGTATTTCTAATTATTAAACTATTGTAAAAATAGGTAATCAAAAGGAATCAATATGCTGGTGTTTCCGCATATACAGAGTATCACTTATTCGAGAATTTTTCTGAAACACATTCTTATTAATCTTATTTATTGTTTATTGTTAGACAATAAAGTTCATGACCTATCCTAAGTAAAATTTATTAGACTCGATTAAATGATTATTTTGTTTTGCCTGCTTATTGTTTGCTCTTCCAGGCAAAGAGCCGTTGCTGCGCACATACATCGAAATCCAACAGTTGCTGCAGCTGGGCAAGAAGCGCGATGTTAAGAATATACTCAGAGAGAACGCGTGGCCAATAAACTCGCCGATACGCTCAGAATTGTGGCCAGCACTGTGCGGCCAGCATTTGACCAAGCATAATTTGCCAGGTGGCATCTACTGGGAGATGGTGAATCAGGTGAGTCTATTTAAAAAAGAGTGAAAACCTCGAGGATATCAATAACCATTATTAACTCACAGGTCTTCAGCACCACGGAACTGTCGGATAAGCCCATCATGCTGCCCGCATTTGTGGATGCCACACATTGTTTGACGTATCACTTGACCGCCACGGGTCGCGCTGTTGCCGATCGCATTGTGAATGTTTTGGGCTATGATTGTCCCGATATTACCTACAGTCCAGTATTGTACCCAATTGCAGCGTTACTTTTGCATTTCATGTCGGGTAAGTAAAAAAAAGAGCACACGTGACAGCTCATTAGATATATGACTATATGAATATATGACTTTGAAGCTGAGCCACTCTATTGTGATTCGTTTTATTCATTACATGCTATACGTTCGACTTCAGTGTGTTCAATATTTGTTTTTGTTATCATTTTGGGATTTTATTTTTCTTCTCTCGCTTTAACAAAATATGCACGAGTTATTGGCACAATTGTAAATTGCTCCCCAAGTAACTCACAGCTCGACGCAAATTGATATATCGTGATTTTTCCAGCTAATTGCCTTGGTCAACAGGCAAAAAGTCAACAATATTAACCATTTCAAATACACTTCTGAATTCAATGAGGCGCTATTTTGGGCCCTATGAAATTGTTGTACATATATTTATATTTACTTGTTTGTTTTTGTTGTAGGTAAACTTGTGCGACCTTTAGGTCTATTGTCACCCTTTCTAGACCTTGAGCTCCTATTTTGTATTTGTATTGCCTAGGTTGATGTGAAGCTCTTATTTATGGCTTTACCTGAAGCGTTGTTTTGTGGTAATTGCTTTTATAATGTACTAGCCCTAGTTACTAGAATTAGCTGGTTTCCCTTTCGATTATATAATTTATACTTTTAGCTTATTGAGGATAGTTTGGGTGGAAGCATCTGAATAATATACGAAGACAGTCTGTATGGTTCTTATTTTTGACTCTACACAGTTGTTTCAACGGATCAAATATTTTAATACAATATCTGTTAGCATATTCTTTTCTTTATTCTTTAAAACACCTTATTAAAATTAGCTTTACAGACGTAGTAGTACTTATTGTTTTCACATATATACAATTTGTTTCTTCTCTTCGTCTTTGTTATCAGACAATTGTCTGGCGTCGAGTCTCTTAAATAATTTATTGTTATTGCTTTTAGTGCGGCGGAATGGCAATTAATCTGTATGCCTTGAAAAATACATTTTATAATTTTCAATATATATATTTAAGCTGTTTCAAATTGGATTAATCCGGTGGCATGTGGGCAGAGATTGGTAAAGCCGCCTAATACTAGCCGCAGCAATCAATTTGATGAGATACATTTAAATATTCAACCGTTGTTATAAATTAGTAAAGTGTTATGAGCAGAATATTTCGATGTAATTTTTTTAATTGCTTAAACCGAACGTTTTTCGGAATTTGTTAATTATAGTATGCATAATTATGCCTTAAAAAATCTCTAATAGTCTTATTACAAATCAAAAAGTAAAACCAAATTTTATACTGAGAAAATTTTGCAAATTATCTCAGAATAAATATCACTTTTCTAAACTATAGAAAACAAAGCAAATATTTTACATCATGTGAAATGCGAAAAAAAAACTTATTTGAAAACCGGAAAAGGTCTCTTATTTTATTTCATTGTCAACCTTAAGCTGTTTTTATTCAGATTTCCGCAGCTCACATGCTGCAATCACCTGCCCCCGATTAGAGATGACAGCTACATGGCCAAATTGTGTTGTATTATGTTCCTCATTAGCCGAAATATCAAGCTGAAAACATTGAGTAGGTTTCTAATCTAATTAATCGGAGATGCTGAACTATGAACACCCCCATTTTTGTGTAATTTCTTTTAGGTACTAAGAAACTGCGAAACAACAAGACAATAAATCGATTTTAATCTGGGTTCAAGTGTGCGGCGCACTCAATTTAGAATATGGACTATCTTGAAATATACCTATAGACCTATATGTACGTAGAAAGCCTACCACATGCATATTAAATAGAGGGGGCCGTTAACAATTTATATGCGACTTTACTTGAGATGCACATGACAGGCCCGCCCGCTGCCTGGCCCCTGCCCACAGCTGATAAAGCTGCGCCTGATAAGCACCCCGCGCGAGCGGAACGGAAAGAGGTCGACTTTAAAAGTCGACATCGCTATATTCTCCATTATTTTTTCTGTATACTCTGTTTCTGTCTCCCAGTTTTTGGAGGTTTGTTTACACGGTGTGAAAATGGCTGTTGTGTCTAGAGATTGCGATTCCGGGCCGATTTCAAGGTAGGCGCCGCAGTCTCTATAAATAGTGTTCCTCCCGGCTTTGGGTACAAAGTTCCACTGTTTATAATAACAAAAGAAATTTAAAATATAAATTACGAATGTGTAAACTGTGTGCTTTAAAACACTGAAGGTCGCAGGGTATCGTATAGTATTTTACCCATGTAAACATCACTGATCAGTGAAACAACTAAGAACAGAATAATAATAATACAAAATTATTGGCAATAAAATTTAAATTGAATTTTCAATCAGCATTTCGTACATTTCAAGTTCAACAGTCGCATATTAAAAGTGTATAATGTTCGAGATGTTTTGTATGATATACATTCACACGAGGCAACAGTCTAGTGGCGAGAGCATATTCAATCGCCAAAATTTTTTATTTTCAATTTGGTTTGGAAATATTGGGGGTCTCAAGCCAAAGTTTCTCGTTTTTTGACAGGCAGTACACAAAGTTTCAGAACGCTAGCATACGCGACTCAATTTTATTCTAGCCTTCTCAATAATTATTGAACGAATTATCGGATTGGAATAAATACTGGTAAAAGTTATATTAAATATTCCGTATATATTTTACTTTTAGCTTGAACGATACTTTTAGATCGGTATATAACTTGATCAGACTCGATCTTCAAAAGTTCACGTTCATATTACTTGTCGCGTGTGCACACTTCATTGTGTTTTGCCACTAGCGCGGATTACCGTCGCAATTCTACATATGTATACACATTAATGTACAATATTTACCATGCCCATATTGACACATTATTTTACTTGTCGACGTCTTGTTGACGTCATTCCTTGTTCACCGTTGTCATCTTTGTTGAATTTTATGCAAATTATTCCCCTCTTTTTTGCCACTTGAATAAAAGTACGGGATCAACGTCATGAAATACGGTGGTAACTCAATAATGGCACCTTTGGTATTCGGCATTTTTAGGTATCAGTTTTTCTTTTTTTTTTTCCTCTGAAATTCCAATGTTTTCACATATACAATGTAGTAATCAGAATTTTGTTAAAGATACGCTGTTATTATAATATATATTTTCTCTTATCATGTTAGTACTGTAGCCGTTGTGTCATACATTGTTAGCAGCGCATTGCTTTAGATCTAGAATTATAATTGTAGTTATTTTTAGCTTTCGTCGTATCTCTAAAATTTTAGCTAATGGTGCCAACACGTGAGCATAAAATTCACATAAAATACAATTGGCCAAATCCATTCGCATTCGCATTTGAATACCCCATTCCCCTTTACGGTCCCGAACGCAGCGAAGCCAAACAAATGCGCACTTTTTATATATCATCTTTACGTTTGCTTTTGTTTTATGGCTGTTTGTTATTCTGTTGTTCGCTCTGTTTATGCCCTACCCAAACATTGTCGTAGCTATTCATATTTGTTTTTAGCACGGCTTTTTATATCGACGAACTCAAACCATACTTTATCCCATATTTGCTTTGTCCTCTCTCTTCCTCTATCTTGAGCATTACGTGTACTGTGATATAAAATACAGAATGATAATCATTCGGCTTGACGCACTAAGAACTCATAGAGTGTATGGCTCGAGGCGTGAATCTTTACTTTAGATTTGCATATTCATGAATGACATACATCTAACCTAAAGCTTACTTACTTACTTACAAGCACGCGTTCGCCAGTGCATTTGTATGCGTGTGCAAAAGCTCAGGCAGCCATGACTATGATTAGGGCTCTCAGAGAGTGCTCCGTGTGATTTCTTGAAGTGTTTGCTGTGCGTGACTAAATTGGCAAAACATTAACTGGACATCAAATACTACTATTTCTTTTCTACTGTAAACTTTAAAAATTCACAATTTCAATAAAAATATATATACATATATATTTTTTCCAGCTTGAAAGTTTCATGTTTAATTTACCTTAAATATGAAAGTTTTAAGAACCTCATTCTTTGTTTAAAATCTTGTGAAAAAATTAAAAAAATATTTACTTGTCAAAAATTAAAATTAATTAATTTAATACAAGATCCATCAAATTTTTTTATTTAAATAAAATCTCAAATCTGTAACAAAATTAGTATAAATCACGACTTTGAGAATTTTTCACGTACTTCAAGTTCAGTTGCTGTGTTTTATAAAGGGTATTGCACAACTCAATTAGCACCACAGCTCAATATTTATATTATTTCTATGGCTTTCATTTAAATGTTGTTTACACTCGGCGCGCCTATTTTTGTATTTAAACATTGTTTATGTTTTTCTTCTATATGCTTATGTGCTGCTGTTTTTTGTCCAAAACGTAAGAATTGTAGACCACAAATTTTAAAGGTTGCTCAACTGTAATTTATCAAAGCTGTGTATATATAATTAAAGTCCGCGCCCTCTTCGATCTTCTCTACATGTGTTTTATGACGTAAAATTGAAACGTGAGACGGACTGAGATTTTTCGAACCAGTTTTATTATATTTATACATATATATTTGTTTATCGTTGGGGCTACTGCTGCTTATCGGTTCAATTGGTGTCGTAAAATTAAAACCTGCACTCGTCGCAGCACTATGCTAGGCAATTGTCTAATTGAAAGCTTATTCCAAGTAGCTGTTGCAGCTACAAATTATTTATAGACAGACAGGGCCAATAATGCACAATTATTTTTATTGAACACATTTAGAAATGGCAATTACAAAAAACTTTAATAAAATTTGATATTTCTTTGTGTGTGAAACTAAAAAAAAGTTATTGCTGGTTTATAATTAGAATTCAGCTTACATTTTAAATGATAAAAATATACTGAGCAAACAGTGCTGTGTAAAGTTTCTTATCAAACGTTGGAGTTTTCCGCAAGTAATAAACTGTAATTTAAAGATACAGCGATAGATACGAAAATACAGACATTTATACGACACTGATTCGTATCGTTGAACAGGTGCTGTCAACAATTAAATAACTATTAAAGGCAGTCATAGGCTAAGTCAAACCGCCTTAGACCGAAACGAACCGCAACGAACCGCACGATAAGGCTGATAAGCCCAGTGCACTGATAAGAGCTGAAATCGGACTGCTGCACACATCTCGGAAATGCTCTTTGTTAGAATGCAAATCGAGGCAACTGACAACTTATCAGCATTTATTTATTTCTGTAAGTCACTGTAAATAACAAAACGATATCTAAACGGTATTTAAAGTCCCTTTCAGTAGCTTATTGCTAAATGGGGTCGTTCAACGAAATATAAAAAGAAAACAAATTTGCCACCACCCACCAACAATTGCATTTTAAATGCTATTCAAAATGCCTTTAATTATTCTGTTGTTGTTTTTTGTAATCAGTTTTGTACACAGTTAACACTGTTAATGACCCACACACGAGACGTAACTGCGACACGCAAAAATAAAAAAAATTCAAGAAAAAATGAACAAAAATAACTAAATAAATAACTCACATATCTTTAGTTTTATTTTTAGCAGCAATGTTTGAGCTAATTTTTAAAACAAATGCGCGGTATATGCGCAAAAAAGGCTGAACAATGACAAATTTAATAAACAATTTTTGCGGCACTTAATTAGTGTATACGGCAAGTGAATTGCCGCTTGAAGGAAAGCTGCTATATAAAAACAAATTGCGGGATAGTGCGGAACCTGACCCGGAGCTTATCTCTGCAAATTGAAGGTGGTCAAAAGTGCAGTCACAGGTCAAATTGCAGCATTTATGTGTATACCCTGTAGTCTTTTGAGTAAAGAGAGAGTATATTAAAACCATAATTATTTTAATTTTAATTTTTCGTGCTTCAATATTTTAAGAAAAGTGTGCATAATTTTCTGTATTCTTTCAATTCATTTCTTTTTTTTATTATTTATTTATTTTTTGATTTTTGCATGTTTACACTAATCTGAGTTTTTTTTAAATTTATTTTGTTAATTATAAATCCAATGCATTGATTATTAATATATGTAGCCCAACTCTTAATTAGGATTTTGGCATTTATTGGTGCGCTTTAATCCAAGAAGATTTTGTTGTTTCTCAAAAATAAATGAATGTAGTGAAATGAAGATATTTTGCATAATTATGTGTAGTTTATATCTAGGGTATGTTCAAGGTTAAGCACCTTCCTTTAATTCTATGTGTCGTAACATTCACTCTACTCAACACAATTTGTGCTGCGTCATTGCGGTAACGCCTTCGACACTTTGCACCACCATTGCCGCAAACCACACAAAGCTCATCAACCGCAACCACAGCCGCAAGCGACGATGCGCGGAACGACCTCAGGAAGATGC
This sequence comes from Drosophila nigromelanica, assembly GCA_004149465.1. NCBI lineage: Eukaryota > Metazoa > Arthropoda > Insecta > Diptera > Drosophilidae > Drosophila > Drosophila nigromelanica. The sequence continues at coordinate 39,863 of SCDS01000640.1, forward strand.
AGTGCAAATTGCCATTTGAAATTGTGCAATTAAATTAGAGACAAGGCATATACATACATGTGGCCGAAAAGGGTAGAGGGGGGTTGTGGATGAGTGTGCTGAGTTGTGTCGCTAAGGTTAGGCCTGTTATTAAGCTCTAGATAATTATCTGAACAAATGAAATTCGATAGCACGTTGCACGCTGCCAGTAAATGCCATTATAAAAGCCCCAATATTACGTGTTTTAAGAGAGTAAGGTTGTAAATCAATCAAGAGTTAAATATAATAGGCTAATTCCCTATTTTCGTCTACTTTGCTTTGCAGAGGAGGAAGCCTATCAGTGCCTGGCCGGACTTGTGGGCAGCAAGGAGAAGACATTCATCAATCAAACCAAACTGCAGCATGAGGTTACCTGGAAGACGGTCATGCTAATAGCCAAAAAGCACACAGTACGTTTATAATTAATAATTATATTAATCAATGTCACTCAAACTAATTTCATAAATTCAATTGCAATTCATAGAAAAGTGCCATTGTGTATTTCCAACGCATCTGTCCGGGTCAGAAGCTGGAGCGCGTATTTATGGACTGGTGCTGGTGGATATTGGCTGGACTACCCTTTCAGCATTTGGTGCGAATTATGGATTGCTATTTTCATGAGGGCATCAAGGTGCTGTATCGCGTCGCCCTGGTCATACTCAATCTCTTTCACAAGGAATGCCAGTCGAACAACGAATGGAGTCCGGATAATATTAAAAACGACATTGGCAATGCGCTCATCAAGTTCTGCAAAAAGATACCAGTATCGCCAACGAAGCTGCTCCATGCCGCTTTTAGTATTAGGGGACTCAGGTGAGCTCGCTTTCACAAAAATAACTCATAGGGTTAAGTAGATAGTAGGAAATGATTGAAGAAAACAAATCTGTATCTATTTTTGCGATTTCGTATCAGATTTGTTATCAGCAATCAGATTATCTTATAATGATTAGCATATATGTACCTCATGTAAAGAAAGTATTGAATATTTACATTGTAAACGTAACATAAACAAATTTGAAAGCATTTGAAAATATTACTAATTGAATTTTCTTTTCTATTTTACAGTACCCAGTATATTTCTAGAATATTTCTCAAGACTGAAATGCTACTAAAAAGCCGATCTGCGCTTAATAGCGGTTCGAAGCAATTAATCAAATCGCGTTCAAGTGATAATCTACCCACTAGTCAGTCGCAGGTCAACATCCAAATGATGTCACACACATTGACCATACGTGAGGTAGGTAAACCACACACCCACCCAGTTTGAAACACACACAACCTCAACCCACTAAACCACACAAACAGCTAGGAAAAACATATAATTATATTTACTACCCAAGTATAACTCAATTTAACAGTACTCAAGGGTCTTTGGAACTGCACCAACTCAGTTTTTTTTCTATCTTCAGTTTAGATTAGGTTTAGGTTTTTCTAAAAACTATAAAATGGTTATTCTTTATCCACACAGCACCGCACACATTTATAAACTTATCTAATTATGGTATAAACTGTAATACTCTTATATTGATTTATTGTTTTTGTGTTCTTTCAAAACTCGCACAACAACAACAACAACTACTACAACCAAAACAACAACTCAACTCACTTAAAAACCAAACAAAAAAACATTTGAAAAACAAAACCAGAAGCTGCACTCCGAGAGCTGTCGCAATTTGGTATGAACCTAAAGATTACGTATACATTTACATATGTATATACATATTTATATCATATATTACTAATATTAGTATATGATGTTCAAACTCTGCTTGTTTTGTTTTTCATAATAAATTTCCAAAAAAAAATGTTTTTTTTTAATTTTATGTTAAATTTGGTGTCCGTAGCATGTTACACCTGTTTCTAGCTATTTAAATGCTAAAAAAACATGCGCAGGACATGCAAAAAAAAATATTTCTATACGTTTTATGTTTAAACTTTATTTGAATGGGATCTGCTATGAATTAAACTTTTATATCCGCTATATATTATACAATTGCACCTTTTAGCGGATTTTAAGTTTATGATTTAGCGGTTTATCCGCCAACAGTATTTTGTTGTGTTGTCTACAAAATTTGTGTTTACTTGCTGCAGTTTTTTGAATGTTTATACTAAACAAAAATATAAAAACTAATTTTAGAAGCTGTTCTTTAGTTTCGTTACGTCTTTTATCAAAGCATAACAACAACACAAACAACAACGACAACATAAATTCCTGCTTATCCATTTCCGTTCTTAAACACAAATTTGCATTTGAGTTTTGTATTTATTTATAACCGTTTCTTATCACTTGTTTTGCACTCCAAGGCCACAAAAAAAATAACACACACATAATTAAAAACAACAACAGCCACAATTTAAACCCAACTTAATGTCAAAATTGTTCTATATATAAATATCGACTATATAAATATATCATATATAAAATGTTATTTCTATTTTTCTTGTATTTTGCGCTGCCTTGGCAAACTTATGAATGACATAAAAAACTAAACTCGAAAAAAAACAAAAACAAAAAATCAAAAAACAAAAAAAAACTAATCAAAATATTTATCGAAATAAATAAAATATGCGTGCGCTTTATCAACATGAATTTTCATATCTTTCGAATCTGACATTATATCATATGCATAAAAACTAAATATACCAATGTATAAATATACCAATGTATGTATGCTTTTATATGTATACATATATAGGGCGAAAAGTCGCCCGGTCATAGAGCCATCGCCATGGGTGTCTATCCCATACACAATATCAAAAGTCAAGTCTGTAAGAACGAAGATGTAAGTCCAGAGAGCAGTCTTAAAGCCATTTGCTAATTTTTGCTAGTTATCCCATCTTATTTTTAGTAATAATGTAAAGCAAGTATACACTCAACAAAACGGAATGTACCGCTTATTTAAATCGCACCCAAAAGTCTCTCTTTTCACTCACAATCATTCCTCCGATCGAGGTGCATTAAACCTCAACAATCCACAATGCATGCTCTGATGTGTGCAATAATCGAATTTGAAATTTTGTTGGCATTTTTATGGTATTCCCTATTTTTTTGTTTTTCCATCTATCATAAAACATGTTTTTATAGTTAGTTGATTTTCGTTTTTAAAAGTTAAGCAGCTGAAGGGCCCCTTCCAATTATAAAACTTACCCAAAAAAAAAACTGAATCCCTTGTCAAATTTGAATCGATCATACAAAATCGAGTCGCATATAATTTTGACATTGCTGTATATCATCTTTTTTCATAGCATTTTGGTTTACCGGGCACAACGAATTTCATTAAAACCTGGACGGATAGAGAATTTGTAAGCACATATCTATTACGAGCCAACATTTTACAAAAAACGTGAATGATCCATCCAATGAAATACCTATTCCATAATTAAAACAGTTACATCCTGTGCCGTTATATTAGACAATTTAACTAAAGATCCCCATTAGTGCTAAATCTCTTCCTAAATATCTCTATATCTTTTTCTCTCTCTCTCTCTCCTAATTGTGTGTTTGTGTGTATGTGTGTCCGTCCTTTGGTAAACTTATAGACCATATATAGAGCCTACACAAATCGCAATCACCATCCATTAGACGATCCATTCAAGACTGCAATTTGAAAGTCACAGCAAACAGTTTTTACCTGCACTGCGCTGCTGCAATTTCATGTGCTGCTGATGCTGCTGCTGGCAAATAAAAAGCAAAAAAAAAATAAATAAAATTAGAGACTAGTTTTCATTTTTGTATTTGTTTCTATTGTAGTATCAATTTGTTGGTTTTAAATAAAAAACATAATTTTGATATGATTCATATATTAACTTGGCTTTTAGTTTGTTTTGGCTTTAGTTTCGTTCATGTTCTAGTTTATGTCTACTTCTGTTTCTTTCTCTCTATTTTTTATCGCTCTATATTTACCACCGTCCAAAATGCCTAATATTGTTTTTTGTGTGTGTTTTTAAAAAACATTTTTAGAATATAAATAACATTTTAACTGTTTGACAATGCTAACGTTTTTTTTTTATAGTTAATTGTAGTTAATATTGCCTAATCATAAATCTCATCCAATCGCAAAGAGTTTAATTAATTCGCCTAAATATCATCCCTACTCCCTCTCACAGCTGTTCACGCTGTGGTCCTGGCTGCCCGTGCGAATCACCATGTACCAACCGGTGCTGCTCTACACCACCGAGGAGCACGGCTGCTCTCTGACGACCTTCTATGTGCGCGTTGAACAACACGAACCCACGCTGCTCATGATTAAAACGTGCAATAATGAGGTGGGTGAATAGCCGCTAATAACTCAATTCAAATTCAATTTCTATTTATTATTGTTTTCTATTTTATTTAGGTATTTGGCGCTTATTGCTCTTCGCGCTGGTTTGAGCGCAACGTCAAAAATGACAAGGGCCAAAGACAGGCCTATTTTGGCACCGGCGAAACCTTTCTGTTCTCCCTGTATCCCGAACGTGCCAAATATCCCTGGGTAGGCATTGAAGGTGATCGCGATCTGGGCCACAGCTCTGAACTCTTCATGGCAGCTGATTCCAAAATGATAACCATCGGCGGCGGGTAAGTTTCAATTAACTAGCTTAACTATAAAACAGCTCAATACTCGTGCACAGTGTAATAACAACCAAAATGATCATAAAACTAAACAAACCAACACCTAAGTATAACTCAGCTACTGTTTTAACCACAGTCAATTACAAATATAAATTTGTAATTCTAACGTTTGAAAGAACATTATGTTCTTTAGCAAAAAATTCATAAAATAATTCGTATATTTTAAATGCATAATCGATCTATACTACAAACAAAATAACCAAATCAAGTCTGTTCGGTTTTGTCAAAGTTATTGGAGCTTGAAATATGTGAGCTGTTGATCCGATAATTTGATAATAACAAAAAACAATTCGTGTTGATGATTAATAATTTATATTTACAATAACGTAACAAACATTTAAACCCAAATGGTTTTATAAATGAAGTTAAAACGCTTAAAAATGTAATCTTATATATATGTTAGAGATCTGTTTGCTGATTTTCGAACAAATTTATTTTGGTTTTTATACTGTCAACGAGTATTGCGCTGTCGGTTACACCTTACGTATTTTATAATGATTTCTTTTATCTATTTCAATTTGCAGCGAGGGCCAAGCTATTTGGATGGATGAGAATATACGATTTGGCAAGACGGACGGTTGCAAGACCTTTAAAAATCCGCCGCTCTGTCCGTCGGGTGACTTTGAAATACGCGTACTGGAGGTCTACGGCTTTGTGGGCACCTAAAGCCATATAACAGTCCCAAAGGCCTGACACTCAAAAATTGCCCGCCGATGTTCAAGTGCTCAGCAAAAACCCAACCCGCACCTGTGCTCCTCTCTGACTTACTCATCCACACCCATACATAAACAAACACACACACATGCACATAGACACAGTGCGAAATGTTTGTGTTTCCGGCCTTAGCGGAAACACTAGGCAGACGCAGTAGTAGAGACAGATAATGATGAAGAAGAAGAATAAGAATTGTGTAAACATTTATAAAACTTTATTTATAAATATGTATCTAAAAAGATAGGCAGCAATCGTTGTTGTCATTGTCGTTGTAATGTTAAATGTTTAAAGCCCATGCGAAAAAAACAAATTATATATTATATAATGGAAATACTCTGTGAGTTAATTTTTCAAATCGCAAAAGCTTTGCAATTATATACATAAAATAGTTATTCATAAACAAAACAAACAATATTATAATATTTGTGTATATCTAAATGTAAATCGTATAAAGTAAAACTATTTCTATACTATAACGACTTTAAAAAGCAGACAACAAAGAAACAGAATATATTCCTTAAAAGCAAAGCAAGAGAAAATATCAAAAACAGAAAGAAAAAAACCATTATTAATTCATGTACCATCAGTCTGCACTTTATTATTATTATTATTATTATTAATATTATTATTATTATTATTACTTTTATTGTAAATTTTATGTTTATTCGTATTTGTATTTTATGTTTTTATTATTTTTCTGCTTCTGCAAACCAAATTTACTGACTCGACTGAATTCGTCATAAATGTTATTAATATTATTATAACATATGTGTATAAATTATAAATTTTGTAAATTTTATTGGAAGCCTTTTTTATTTTCTTACTAGAGCTAGTTTTTATATACTGAACTACCTACATATATTTATAAAAACTGGAATTTGCAGCAAAAATTCAAAGCAAAAAAACAAAATACAACTTGCAGTGCAGTGTAATAGTCATATTCAAGTATATATGCTATAGCTACTATTAGAAGCTACACTAAAGCGACTTGGGCGTGCAGGGTGAAAAGAATTTAGATGAAGTGTTAGGGTTGGGGTGTGCACACATGTTACGTATTGATCTCATTTATGATCCGTATCCAAAGCTTAAAACAAATTGAATATTTTATTTTATTTAAATTTAAGATTCATTCCATTTCTGCATTGCTCAAGCTACGTATTTTTTTTTATTAATTTTATTTTTATAACTTCATAGACAACAGTTTTGAACAAATTTTTTTATTTACTCTTTTATTTTATTTAATTTTCCTTCAATTTTTCTAGTCAGTGAAAAAAATTCATACATGTTGTGCACAACTTTTTTTGTATGCGTTTGCGCACGCCCATTTCAGCAACTGCTCTTTGCACTACTCAAGCGAATTGTTACAATCACAACGAATACAAAACTTATACAAAAAATATTACAACTAAAATACAATATATACAAATTTGTTAATTATGCCAAAAAGAAAACTGCAATTTGCTGTTGTCAACTCAAAATTCTATGCGCTACTCAATCTCATGAAACGCATAGATCAAAACTCTATAACTCATCACATTTCGGAGCTGGTACTCCAAAAAAAAAAAGAATACGCCAATCACGTACACTCATATTTGCAACTCACACGCACACACACACACACACACACACATGACAAGGCAACAGCAAATTTGCAATATTTTGGCTTTCAAAAAAAAAAGAAGATATATATATATATATATAGCTCCCATATATATATATATTATAATTTTAGTTTTATTAATCAAACTCTCTGTGTTGTTCAATGAATTATGTACGTAAGCAGCATTAAATATGGCAAATCTGCCAGAGATCATACTTATAATAGCCTAGTTAAAAAGTTTGATCAACTCCAAAAAAAAAGAAAGAAAAAAAATTATTTATAAATATATTTGTTACTTGTTTCTGCGCTGTTGATAAAAGTTTTTATTTACTTGGTTGACTATTCATAAAAATTCTCAGATAATTGTTGGTTTTGAGCCGCAGGCTAAGGGGAGAATTTGCGGGTGCGCTCATGTTTATGCACAGTATTTGACAAACGGCAACAAACAGTCAACTAATTCATTATCTTTTGTATATACAAATGTTTACACTGTTTTTCTATATAATTATATGAATTGTTCTCTATGTGTAGTCGTTGTTAGGTTTCAATGAATTAATTTGTACAATAACCGATCATTATATATTGGATCTGAATGTGTTATATATAGAAGATGATAAGCCCCAACTGAAGTTATATTATGCAAACTGAAATATAATAAATATTACATATACAAATAAACATATTTAAACTATTTAAATTAAAAAGCGTGTTGTTCATTTTATTTGTATTATTATTTTTTTTTATTTTATTTTATGGATTACAAATACACACACATACAGTAATAAACGAATACAATTGAAAAATATGCCCAATTATATATTTAAAACAAAATGATACATTATTATTATATAAATATATATATATATATATGTATGTTAAATCATTTTAGTGGATGTATAACAAAAAAATGAAACTAAATAAAATAAAAATGTTTCAAAAAGAAAACCAAATTTTGTATGCCATTTAACAAAGGCCTTTCTACGAGGCTCTTAAAATATTTTTAGTTGTTAAGTATGGAAAATAAAATGACCATAACGGCCAAAATAAGGTTGTTTGCGAATGCGCTACGCGTGCTCAGGTTACAGAAATCTTTATGACAGAAAACACAGCCAAGGAAGTTGAGTTCTGGCATCACCGGATCCGGCTGCTCATCGCAGACTGACAAATCGCCAAAGGCGCAGGAACGACGAACAAACATCGGCTCATCAATCGCTGCAAAATACAAGAGCTTTATATGAATATACCAGTAGGCAAGACCAAGCAATGTTAGGGCCCTTATAATATAAACCATAACTTTTTGGATTTTTCAAAATCGGTTAATATTATTTTATAAAATACTTAAAATATTTTACTCCAATCCGCAAAGAATTAATCTTTCTCCTTAACAATCTAATCACCCGTATCCATTACAGAAAATATATTTTACAAGTAGTTTTTGAAGAGGTCTTATTGGATGACCGTGGAGGCAATTATCACTTTTAGAACGAATTTTGTGATAAAAAAAATTGCATTTTTTTACTTCCTAAGGGCACCCTTAAGCTATAAGAAAACATGATTTTAAATTTAATTCAACTTAGCACTTGATCTTTGAGCTGTCAGTCAGCTATTCATGCAGTCAGTCAATCAAATACATATTTACATATACCTACATCTATCATACATGGCTGAATAAACAGTAAGCAAGACAAACTTACAGCCCCTCTAGCTACATCTATCATACATGACTGAACGAACGGTAAGCAAGACATACTCACAGCCCCTGTAGTACTTGGTGAGGCAGGCGGTTTCGGGCTTTTGTATATAGATAGCACGCACTTGTTCCGGCAGCTCCATGGAATCGCAGTCCGTTTTGGCAATGTCATCGGGTTGAAAATCATCGCCGCAATTCAAATCGTTGAAGGAATCGCATTCATAGCAGCTAACGGCCAAAGCTGCGTGGCGATGACGACATGTGTGAGTGTGTGTGTGAGTGTGTGTTTGATTGTGTGTTAAATATGTGTGTCAACAATGTATGACACGATTGATGCGCTCACCTGCGGCGACCAGTGAAACGAGCAGCAGCCCCAACGTCAACACCCAGCGCCCCAACATATTGATGCGTGTATGAGTGCGTGTGTGTAGCGTATACAGGTAGGAATTCAAATTTGTTTGTTACAAGTGCACAGATTGGCTCGTTGATCACGCCCAGAGCGTCACATGGCCGAACCAGCCGGACGAGCTGCACACGCGAGACTGAGCCAAAGCCAATCGCATTCTGAATGATGAGTTTTGTTTTAATTCTGCTTCTTGACTTCAATTTTTTTGTGTTGTTTTCCATATAACACATTTGGTTTTCATTTGGCTGACCGCGTCTAGTACAGGCTACACATATACGATATGGAAATGGAAATGAAAATGGTATGAGCGGCATTTTGATAGCCGAAAATAAATGTCCGTTGACATGAAACATGAAATGGGGCAAAATACACGGCGCTATTGTATGCCCGCATATGTATGTGTGTCTGGGTGTGTGATTGTGTGTGGTTGTGTGGAGGCGTTGCGCCCTTGCTCATGCCTCACATGCCTCTGCGCCGAAAGTTCATTGCGCGCACCACAAATAAACAATTCTCGCTTTATTCTATGTTAATTTACATTTTATTAGCTGGCCTTTTGCACCTTCGCGCCTTCTTGGCCATGGCCATTAACAACAACAACTTACGCCTAATGCCTTTAACATTGCTCATACGCCGAGTTGGCCGACACGTAACCAGCGAGCTGCCATGAAAAACAGCGCCAAGCCGGGCAGCTGCCACACGTTCGCCTCCAGCTGATCCACTCCGTTGCAATAGTTCTCGTTGTCGCACACGTGACAGCTGGCGTTCTGCACGGCAATCAGCGTGGGGTCCAGCTTGCAGCCAATCTCCGTCTCGTTAACCTCGCCGAAGTAACAGCCGCGCACAATTTTGTTGACGCCATTTTCTGTGTGCGGTTCACAAAGCAAACAATTAAATTACACAATGTTGTGGCATACTTTTAGGAGGGGCCTCTAAACAAACGCTGCTTTTGAGCTCTTAGGTAGCAATTTGGTTGTTGAAATTTATAACTAATTCTGAACAAGGCCTTTTGTTTGAACAATTTTATATTGCACTTAACTCTATTAAAAGCTTGGGTATTCCTTAATAAATATAAATATATATTTTGAGCATTAACATATTCCGGACTGACCTTGTAAAATCCGTTTATAAACCAAAAATATACAATTGTATAACTTTTAAGAAATATTTTTTATATTAAACACGGTGGTAGTCTAATTGACTAAGAAGTAAGAAAACATATTCCTACACCGTTAGGATATGTTTAAATAATCTAGTCTAGTATAATTTCCTTCGTGCTTGTTGTAAGATAGTTTAAAAAAAAATATTTTAAAAATTTAACTAAAAAAAATTTTAATTTGTAAACTTAAAAAACGAGCATTCTGATTCTGGTACTAACAGCAAGTGAAGCAATGTCTATTTTTAATAAAAGACAAGAAATTGAGAAATTACAGATATAAATTTTTGCATCTTTCTGCCACATACCAATTAATTTTAAAGATTCGTGTATCCAATATACTTTTGACACTTTCAGTTCAAAAATAATAATTTTACGTATCAATGCTTAACTCTAGATATATTTGTATATTAATTTCGAGCACATCAACCGGATATATACATTTTATTTATTAAATACAGAACTCTGTATCCTATAGATACACGTGTATTTTATACATTATACAAACGTAAGTTTTTGTCACTTAGATATGCTTAAAAATGTATTGATGTGAGAGGTACTCTGGCGGGAAAATATATGATTTACAGCTTCATAATACTTTTCAGAGCTAACTCTAGTATATCCTAGCAAGATGGCAAAGGTCACGTATGAAATCAACTTGACATGCATATAATGAGGGCACCTCGCAAATCGCCGCTTACTTTCCATTTGAATTATTTTCATTCATGAATGTATTTGCGCCTGGGTTGGGTTGGTAAATACTCACCGCGAAACACTCGCTTCAGGCACGCCGTCGCATTTTTATTGGACAGTTCGTTTTCCAGAAAACGGGGCGGGGCAATGAAGGCGCAATCGTACTTGAAATGATTCTCGATTTCGAAATTTTCGCCACAGCTCGCCTCGTAAACGGACTCGCATGAATAGCATTTGATGGCGTATGCTGTTGGCATTGAAATTTATATAAGTTCTTGAGTTTTATGACTAAAGACAAAATGGTCAAAGGCGAACCTGTGGTCAGCAGCGCGAGGAGGGCACCACACCAAAGTAAATACTGCATTTAACTGATGTTTTCGTGTTGTATACAAGAAAAACAAAGGAAAACCAAACGCTTCTCACAAATAGCTAAAGAAATTGCTTCTTTTTTTTAATTTATTGGGAAATTGAATATTTTATTTTGATTGCCGCATTGGCATTTACTGCTTTATGGAAAATTCTGCTAATGGTTTTCTTTCTTTTTTTTTTTTTGTATTTATAACTTGTTCGCTCGGACGCAATTGAAAAGAACAATTTGGGTTGAAAGTGTTTGCCTTTATGGTCGCGTCCAAGAAATGTATTTCTATAAATTACTCGTATTTTTACATATTTCTTATGGTTTTATTATTTTTATGTATAGGCACTGTAAACACGCGTCTTTCTTGCGTTCTATGTCTAACAACATTCGCCCGCTCTGTCGTCACTATGAGATTTGTATCTTTCTTGTTCTCGTTGTTGTTATTGTTGTTGTTGTTGTTGTTGTCGATATTTTCCGGTGTGTTCTGTTTATAAAGCACAAAACGCCTCAGCCGTCAGTCAGTCGACGGCCGCGTTCGAAATTATACTGAAAAATGCCAAAGCGTTTCCAAATTCCACTTTTGGGCTCTCACTCTCTCTCTCTCTCGCTTTCTCGCCCTCTCTCTCTCTCCTTTTCACTCTCTTTCTCGTTTGTTCCTTTCTTCAGTCTGGGCAACTCGTTGGCCAGCGCTCGCGGACACCTATTGAAATTGTCTAATTTTAATGAATTTCCCTCAGACGCGCCTCGCACACACCGTAAAATACAAAATATGCTTTCTAGATAGAATTTATAGCGCACATATGGAGGAAGACACCGGACGATTTCAGTTGCCTCTTAGCCAACTTTTAATAACAGCAAAGAGAGCTAACAAAGTTGCTAAAGAGCAAAACCAATCTAACAATGTGTGAGCGTGTGTTGTTGTTGTTGTTGTTGTTGAGTGGGAGTGGGGGCAGGAGCTTTAATCATGGCCTTGCACGCAAGGGCAGCTTTCAGTGGGGGACGCAATTTCAATACATTTGCCTTAATGATGACATCGTCGATGTTAAAGGACGACTAAACGATTTTACACTTGAATAATAAAATTTGAAAGCTTATATCTGTGGAAACATTTAAATACTGCAGTATAAAAGTGAATTCGATGTACTAATTTTAACTCAACTTATTAACTTACGAATTTGTTAGTAACTTTTTGCAGTACATCGGTAAGTAAATATATACGATTTAAAACGGTGTTAAAATTCAAAAGTACACACTTTAAGTCTTTGGAGAAATTTTAAATTCCTAAATATATTTCAGAAAGTATTTTATTGACATTCACATTTCATTCTTTTTTTTTTTATTTTTGACGACCTCACTTGTGAATTTTTATATAGTTTTGCAAATAAATTCGAACATCACGTCTGCATAATTTTATAGCTATACCCGGAAAAAATAAATTAAATTCAAATATTTCGAATTTTTGTTGAATTCAAATTCCATAGATTTAGTGAAACGAGACTATAATCAAAAGAAACAATAAATCAACGCATAAATACTTTTAGTTTTCTGTATTATTTATTTTTGATACGTAATTGATCCTTTATCCCTTTCTCAACAACAAATATTTGTTTCGGTGCTTGGTTTTTGCCAAATAAATAAAAGACAAAAAACGTGTTTGTTAAAAAAGAAGAAGAAAATTTTTTTAAAACTTGGAAACATTTAATAGTGGAGAGATTTAAAATGATGTATTGATAATTAATAATGTTAAGTTATTTGTGTTCTATTTTCTATCGATTTTGTAATTGTATTAACTTAAGCTGAAATATAAAATTCTTAAATACATATCAAATAATATTAATTAAAGTGATTTCCCAAAAAACTAAGCGTATAAAATTTGGTATTATAGTTTATTGTTGTTTTCTTACAAAATTCAATGAAAAGATCGCATAATGATTTACAAATTCAGATAATACATAAAGGACGTTTTTTAATATTCCAGTATTTAATTTAAAATTAGAAACTTATGACTTCAGCAAATCTTAGGCCAACAGGCGGGCCACTCCGAAGAACAACAGAATGGCTCCGGCAATGGGGGCGAGGGAGGCGGAACCGTTGCACTCGTCCTTGGTGCACACATCGCAGCTAAGCTGCTTGACGAAGGCAGCTGCGCACGATCTGCGGATGGCCGGGCACTAAAAATGGCGAAAAAATCAGTATTGTTAATTTGTTAAGCGTCATATCTAGAGCACTACAACATTCTCGGTTGGCTAATTTTGGCCGCTCTGCGTCGTCATTCGAAGGCATATTTTTCATGTTCAAGCTAACGAATGCTAATCAGAGGCATTGACATTGTCAGCGTGAGGACCCAGTGAAATGTGGTGCTAATCGTATTCAAGGTCTGTCATTGTTTTGACGTCGATTAACTGTGATTGGAGTTTACTTTACATCTCACTCCCTCTCTCTCTCTCTCTCTCTCTCTCTCTTGTAATTATCGATTCAGCCCTCATAATGCGATCTCGCACTGCGCAGTTTTTATAGATCGTTAATGTCTGTAAAACAACTTAGATACAGTACTACAAAATAAGGTAAAACAAAAATAGCTGTGACTAATTTATGGATGACGTCTTGACAGCCACTTAATTGCTACTGAGACACTGCCCGCTTTACCCTTCAGCAACTCTCGCTCTCTTCAGTTGGTAATCCAATTAGATACAATTGCTGGCTGCTTGAATGCCATAAATGTTTTTTGTGCTCAACATTTATCGTAAATGTTTGATAGGCAAAAATCAAAATATATTGAGTTAAATTACTTCAGAAATATATTTAAATATGAATTCGAGATTTTTAACTGTACATTTTTCTCTAGCCGTGAAAATTTGTGTTAAATCTTGTGTCAGTCGTAACGAATTTAGTTTTTTACTGTTTTAAAAATGTATCAACAGCCGTTTCTTTGGAAAAAAATATCTGAGAACTAAAATATTGCAGATAGGTTAATTTGTATCCTTAAATATTAATAAAGTACCGGTATTAGCTATTCTATAAAATGCACATAAATTTATTAATGTTAATAATAAATTCTATAGTTATTCCGATTCTCAAATCTCAAATTCACATAGGGCTAATAAAATTTACAAGCCATTAAATACATATACAACTCTTGATCGTAGTTAATAATATAATTTGTAATTAATTTCTGGGGATTCCAATTGTACAGCTCGTCATTAAAAGGTTACAAATTATAAATATAATCTAACAACTTTGCAAGCCAAACACGAATGCGATAATTGTTTTAAAATGCAAAACAAAAAGCTGAGCTCAGCGGCTCAAATATGCGATCCCTACATTTGTTCCCACAGTTCATAAGAAAAAAGGTTGGACATAAGTAAAATAAATGTACATATATGAATACTAATTAATAGAAACATCATAAGATGTCGTCATCATTTGTTTATAAATATTGACGTTGTGCTTTTCGGTTAAAACACGAAAAGTTGCCTCTGTTATAAGCGAATTAATTTAGGAAATAAAGAGTATTTGCTCACACAAAAATACGTTTACATATATTTCGGTTACTGTACGCCCAAATGACGAACACGGTCGACGCCCACGCAAACGACGTTTAAATTAATTAAGCTAATTGAAGGAACGACAACTTCTCGCCTATGACCCGATCTTACTGCCCACAGTGCGAGGGGGCCGGTAACTGAAAATAATAACTTACGGGCATCGATGGTCTTCTTCATGCAGCCGGTGGCATTGCGCACGGGGAAGAAGTTTTGCAGGAAACGGGGCGGGGCAATGCGTGCACAGTCCAAAAGTAGACTGCTATCCGCCTCGAACTTGGCGCCGCACTTGGGGCTGCTCACAGATTCGCACTGATAGCACTTGATGGCATAGCCTGTAAATGGAATTGTGAGCGGTGGTGCTCAACTTATCGCACAGACTGTAGCATACCCGTGCAGGCCAGGGCAGCCAGAATGGCCACAGCCAACACTTGCCCTACTCTTGAAACCATTTTGAAGCACTCAAAAAAGATGATAAGCAAACTGGAAAGGAACGCACTGAACTTTTATAGATCTGAACGGCGCGGCGACTGTTTAGCATCTGGTTTCTAACTTGTCTGAAACTTGGCTGGGCAGACGCGTACTTGCACTCACACTCAAACCCCTACTCACAATCTTACTCACACTCATACTCGCACTCATTCACATTTTGAGTGAGTTTCGTTTCGTTTCGTTTGCGTGTTTTTTTCGCATTTGGTAATTTCGAATACAATTTTGACATTAGAATTTTTTGCTTGACACACAAACATTTAAACATATGACCGCAATTTTGTCTGTATATATGTATATATAGGCATATATATACATATATATATGTGTGTGTATATTACGAATCGGAGAACTTGTTTTGGGTGATGTCAGACGTATTTCGTCTTATTTATTTACTTTTTTCCATTTGACACGATGAAAGTGAAAACACACAAATACGAGTGTAGAGTATTATAAAAGCCTGATTTATTCCATGTTGTCTATGCTTCATTATGAAGCATCTCATTTGTATGCGACCCATTCAGCATTTCACGTCCATAGTACCAAACGTGTTTTGTTTTCTTCTTTTCAAATTTTGTGTGGGGCATTATCGCTAAACTCTGGCATATGTAACGAAATAGGGAAAATCGTCACATGATAAAGAAATTATATATTTCTTTAGTATATTTTGTAATCAGTTGTATAACTTAATCAATTAAACTTATTACAGAGTTGTCTTACCTTATACGAATATTCATAAAACCATCTGTTAATTAATTTTAATTTTTTTATAGGCGCAAGTTTTAAAAATTAAAACCAATAGTTATGTTCTATGAAATTATATCTTATATCGGTATTAAAAAACATTTATAACAACTTGATTTTTATACAATTACCGGAAATTTTAATAAATTGATTCTTTTATATAATTATAAGAGTAATTGTCATTTAAATCATTAAGCACTCTAAAATAAATGAAAAGAAATTAAAAAAATCACTATAAGTATTTCTACATTAACATCGCATTCATTATAAGTGTATTTAATCGTCGTGGTGCCCAACTTAAAATGTCTTCTAATTTATATTTGCTTGTTTAATTTTATGCTACGCAGTAAACTAAATAAAATCACTCAAAAATCACTCAAATAACAATAAATATAAAAAAAAATAATAAAAAATGTTGCAAAATTTGAATCGACAATCAGTACAAAATAATAATTTAATAATTTTAATAGCATTGTTATAAAATGTGTTCCCTTATACATAATTATTGTGATTAATCTATTTGTAATTTGAATTACACCATAAAATAATTAAAAAATAAATTTTATTTAAATGGCGTCATCTGTATGACATACTCATTGTACAAAGTAATATTTAATTATTTCTAATTGTTGTAATTGTAACTAACATTAATTGTGTGTTTTTTGTAGTTTTTTATTACAGAAACTTAAAATTTCACTTATTACCCTCAGAATTTCCTTAACTGGCTTTTTCCAAGCAGCCGCTGAATTTCCATGTTATTACTTACATAATTTTGTATGCTCTTCAATTGGTTAATTTTTTCAAATTATTCCAAATGAGTTTGGGTAATTGAGCAGCAGCAGCTGGGAAGGAGGGGAGGAAGTTGCCTCGACTCACACGAGTTTCAGTTCCAGTTTTTTGACCTTTTCGATGCGCTGTGCATTGCTAAATGTGCTTAACACTTTGTAAACTCGACTTCGACTCGGCTTACACATTCAAATTTAACTCAATTAAACATAATTAATAATGCAGACACACACGCACACTCACCCACATTTTCCTAGACACGCCTACAGTCTTATGAAGGAGGCGGGGGAGTTCAACGGATTGCATGACCTTTTCCGGTTTAATGGCTTAATTTTTAGGCCACCTATGAACACATTTTTATTGTTGTTCGGATTAATTAGAATTTTGCAGGTGTAGGGCCTGGGCGCGGTTTTTTATTTTTATTTTTTATTTTTTTTTTATTTTTTAACATGCAGTTGTAAATGAGTCATGGATTTAACGAGTTTAGTTCTGGTTACTTGTCAACCCGATAAGCATATTCCTAGAAAGCGTTAAATTTTTTAAGTAAATGAATATTTTTAAAAGTGAGTATTGTGGCTCACAAGTCTGAATTTGTTTACGATATATTTATCCATTGCTATCAATTTTAGGTATATACTATAAGAAAGCATGATGGGCATTTATTTATAAGTTTTATTTTGCAATGAAGATTAAAGCTCTATATATATGTAATGAAAAATACAGATTTGTAACAAGGAGCGAGTGGGAGAAAAAGAAATGCCATTTAATAAATGATACATATGAATTTTAAGTTGATAAATATAAATTTTTAGTTTAACGCTATATATATATTTTGTTATCTAATCGACGTAAGCTTGCCATTAAATTTGCATATAAGTTGCCTCAATAAGAAACATTTTAATCATTGAAAGATAAATTTTAGATATTCAAAAATAATTTTGTGATTTGAATTTTTTAAAAAACTTATTGCAAACAATAATATTGATTTTTTAAGCTATCATTCAAAAACGCAAAATCAATTACTGCAAAAAATGCTGATTAAAACTAGTTACTCCTTACAGGAAACTCAAAATGAATTATAAAGCTTATTGAATTTAAAGCGCTAGCAATTTACTATCTAAACTGTCTCTATTTGAAGAACTTGAATAAGTAGAAAAATAAAACTCATTGAAAATATAAGCAGTCAAAAGCATCTGTAAAGGTGATACATAAATAGTTTATTACTTGCAATTGCATATGAGAGAGGCACAAATTTAAACGAGAATGTTTCACAACTATGAGAATAATCAAAATTGCAGTTGATACAGAGAAATGCTTAAATACAACCAACAGTTAAGGACTAAGGCCAAATACTAGAGATCTAGGCCAACAGGCGGGCCACGCCGAAGAACAACAGAATGGCTCCGGCAATGGGGGCGAGGGAGGCGGAACCGTTGCACTCGTCCTTGGTGCACACATCGCAGCTAAGCTGCTTGACGAAGTGCGCACGATCTGCGGGTGACCCACAACTGAAAGTGACAATGGAGGTGGAAAATGCGGTGAGTAAAAACTTTCACTGTTTGCATAATAATAAAATATGTAAATATACAAAAAAAAAAAAAACAAATATGCTCATTGTTCGGCAGCTGCTTCTAACAATGCAACTCATTTGTATAAGCAGATCTGCGCAAAACACTATGAAAATTCACAACGCTTCGTGACGCATTGTTCGCGTCAACAAAATTACTTGAGTCAACAAGATTTGTAATTGCTTTTCAACTCAGCTTAATTTTGCTGATGGGAGCGTTTGTGCGGTTGAGTTGGTTTTCGATTTGCTTTGATGATCTCAGGGATGCCGCTTATTATCGCAATAAGCTCTAATGGAAAGCATTTATATTCGAGATAGCAAAAACAAGAATGCAATACAAGTTTTACAATGAAAAATGAAAGGCAAAATATGAAAATGCTACTTTTAGAGAAAAACTGTTTTCAGTATGATTAATTTTCTTGATTTTAAAGACTGCTAATTTATTTGTATTTCCAAATTAAAAAACAGCTAAAATAAACAAATTCCTTTTACATTTTTATCGACCGTAACTCAAACGAAAAGAAAAATTATTAGATACATATGTTAATTTATAAGCTCGTAAATATGTAGATTTCTTTCGTTTTCTCTTTCAATTCAAATGGGAAGCATAAAAAATTGTTTGGTATTTAATTATGTTATAAAAATATATGAAATAACATATGAAATCTAAATGCCTGTGTTTCCAATGTCAACTCAGTTGCAGAGATATATTAAAATATGCTAATATCAAAATTTCACGCTCACTTCCAACGACAATCACGTCATTATTATTTCTATACGGTCTCACACTAATCTTAAAATTATACGAAATTACACGGCAACCAAAGAAACGCGACAATGGCCAGAAATACGCACCCAAATTCACGAACTGCGCAAATCACACGCAGAATACAACCCAACACAACACGAAAGAATGAAAACAAAAACAAAAGCAAAAACATCATGTACATAAAATGACATCATTATCATCGCAGCATAATGCGAGTCCCATTGCTCGCATGAGAGCAGCTTCTTATGGACGCCACAGATTGGCGATAAGCTAATGGTATATGTATGTGATTGAAGAACTCACCACTCTCGAGCGTCTTCTTCATGCAGCCGGTGGCATTGCGCAGCGGGAAGAAGTTCTGCAGATAACGCGGCGGTCCGATTCTGGAGCAATCCATTAGCAAAGTCTCATCCTCTTCGAACTTTACGCCGCATTTGGGCGTCGTAAGCGACTCGCATTGGTAGCACTTGATGGCATAGGCTGAAAGTAATCATAAAATAAAAAAAAAATAGGTCCATTAGTTCAAACAGGTTTTTCTCAGATGTATTTGAAAAATTACAAAACAAAAAATATTTTACAAAAAAAACCAAAAGAAAATACACACCCGAACAGGCCAGACTAATCATAACGGCCACGGCCAAACAGCATTTCACGGCGGACACCATTTTTTATAATATTTGACTTGATTTGATATTTACTGGAACCACTGTGTAATGCACAATTCTCAACCACTGCCGACAATGTCTGCTGCACGTCTGACAAGTTCACTATTCTGTTGCCTCGTTCAGACGTCCGAACGAACCCACTGCCTCTGCCTCTGCCACCATCCACCACTCACCACTCACCATCCACCATCCACCATCCCCCATTCTCATGACGCTCAGTTCTCTGAGCGCAACGGCGACTGCGCCGCTCACTCCGCATTTTGTTTTGAGTGGAAAACATGTGACTTGTTTACAAAAGTTTGTTTTGAGTAATTGTTGAACCGGTTTGAATTTTGTTTTGCTTCTATTTCAATCATACACTAAAAAAAAATAAACAAAAATTCCTATATATGAGCGGAATAATCTTATTAACAATTCACTTCCTTTACGTTTCACACCGCGTTCTGAGCGCAACGTCGACTGCGCTGCCTGCTTCAGGTTTTGTTTTGAGCAGAAAATGATTTATATGAAATTTACATAAACAATCCCCCTATACAGGAGCTATTAAAATTTTTATTGAGTAATCGTTAAACCACTTGTTTAACTTTTTGTGTATGTTTTAAATTAGGTTTTTTGTCTAGTCGAGTTTTTAAGTTTATTTATTTAAAATATTTTGTGTATCACATATTGAAATAAATCCGTCTTTTTCTATCACATTAATCAATTTATTCCTAAGTGCATAATAAAGATATATATTAGAAAACCGTTTATTGGTTTAAAACATTTGTCAAACAATAAAAACAGCGATAGACTGATGTTCTACCTGGTGAATCACTTTAGTTCTTGACTCATTAGCACAAAGCTGCAAAAAATATCATTGTCAACATATAATTAACACATTTGAATAGGCCTAAATAGACAAAGCTGTTTATTTTCCAAAGCTGTTAATTTCTAAAATATATAAACTCATGTTGAGTGTAAATTGCTGAAGATTAAGCAAAGAGCTCAAATATTTCTCAACGACGCCTGAAAGTATGCAACATTAGTTTTAAATATGTTTTTATCTGATACAAAATTTCATTTTATTTACATTAATGCATAAACACGATAAATTCCTAATGCAGCGTCCTGTGCTTTGCAATCGGGTCACAGTTTTCAAAGGATACCAAATAATTTACCTTTGACATAGATTTAATTAGATTTAAGCAGCAGGATAGAAGCAAATACACAGGGGGTAGCAACTGCCTCATAGCTAAACCCTCAAACAGATAAAAATGTGACAAAGCCGCAGGATAAGTGAGAAATGAGGTCAGCAGAGAATTCATAGAAAATTCCCTTATCGCTTAATTGGATTAGCCTTGGACTTAGTAGCATAAGTAATCAGTACTTTGATATAGGATATAGTATACGCAGCCGAATCTGTAAGATAATATATGTTTTTAGTCAAACCACAACAATTCTATGTTTTTTAATTTTAACCAATGAGTTAAGTTTAACGAGGCGGTATTTGCTTGCCATGGGGTGCAATTTGCTATTTGCATAGATTTAATTAGATAAAGTCAGCACAGATTTGTGAGGGACATTGGCAGGTGTCAAAGGGGCTGAGATTTAGAACAGCGATTAAAATGACACAGAAATGACGTCTAATTGGATTAACTGTGACATCGATTTTGTGGAAAAATGCATTTTTCTATTTACGAAAGGATGACAAGCCAGTTCCAGTAGATTCTTACGTTTTTCACTTTAGTTGTATGAGATCTGCAAATTTATATTATATTATCTCACAACGAAACAACAAGTTGGATTCATGTATATAAATTTATGGATTTTGTTAGCTGTTTTGAATAGGTGGCAACTGCGTAGCATCTATTCGCAGTCGTAATTTTGGTCGTGATTTGAATGTCTAATGATATTGCGAATAAGGTAATAACTGCCAATTGAATAATGAAAACGACATAAATATTCATAAAGATTTGAGTAGGCAATAAAAGCTTTCAGCATCTAAAAGCCAAAAAGCTAATAAAAACAATAAATAAATAAAATAATTAAATAACAAGCCATTGCTGCCGTAACATATCCTAGAAACATTTTCGATAATGTTATATTTGAATGTCCAGCACTTAATGAATTTAATAATGTGAGAGATACGATTGTGACTAGCAAAAGCAATTTAAATATTTGTTTAATAAAATCGCTTTAATTGTCATTAACAGTTCAGTCAATTACACTATAAAAACCACATTAAAAAGTGGCTGAAGTTTTTTTTTTCATTTTATAAAAGCTTCTCTTATGTATCGAAGAAAGTAGATTTGGTGAATGATGCAATTTGGCTGTGACCTAGTTTTAGCCAACTGTACCAACTTTAGCCCAGTGCAACCCATAAGAAATTTAAGTCTCCGCAACTGTCACATAGATCATGAACTTTATTCGGTGTGTGCTTTGTTTTTATACAACTGTGATAAATACATTGAAGTATGCATGCATGTGTTTGACTTGTACAATAAAAGTTTGTTTTACAGTTTTGGTTTTATTTTTGGTATATCTGTGATAAAGCGGTGTTTGTTGTTGTTATTATTGTAGTTAGATATTCTTGTTTAAGCTTAGCTAGTTGACTAATTTGTTTATCCGATTGTTTTAATAGTTTTATTTAAAATTATTTAAGCAAATTATGAAATCTAATGAAAATATACCTATAATAAAACAGTTTAAACTTAGAGCTTAACACAAAAAGACTACGGAAGGACTAAGAAGAGATAATACGCCTACAATTAAACTAAGTAAAATTTAAATGTTAATCAGCGGCTGGCTTAGCATTCGGGGCTAAACAAAATATCACGTTCCAACTAAAATAGAGATACGATTGCAGCGACTGCTGCTTAGTTGGCCATCTGATTGGCCACTGCCAGAGCGGGCAGCAGGATGGCGGCCAGGATGGCGGCGAGTTGTGTGGCGCCATTGCAGCGATCATCGATGCAATCTCCACAAAATATATGGCGCACATTCTTCTCCGGCGTAGACACATTGCACAGCTGCACGGGTTTTTCCTTGAAATCTTTTATTGGTGTACTGGTGTAGTAACAAAAGCGTTTGGTAACGATCTTGCCATCATCTGAGGGGAACACGTAACGGTATTAAAAAGTAGGGGCTATTATAGTCGGCTTAATGCACTTACACTCATCCACAGTTTTGCGGCAAACGGGACGCTCGTGAGCGGAATTGATGCTGCTATTGCAAGTGCGCAGCAGATTGATGTTGCGCTCCTTGATCAGATCCGTGGGTATATTGTCCTCCTGGAAGGTCACATCGCAAAAGTCCTCCGCTCCAATGGTGTCCGAGCTGCAGTGCCAGCACTGCAATGGCTGATTCTCATGTGCTATAAAGATGGCCAAACAATAGAATTCAATTAGATTGTTTACTACACGACCTTTACGCCTGACCTCAATTCAGATTGGCACTAAAAATAAAAGGAACAGTGTTGACTGAGTTACCCAGTTTTCTTTCTGTCCTGGAAGCAGAGCCGTTGACATCATCACTCTCAGTGCCAAAATAAAAGCACAGCCCACACCCCCGAAAATATGGACCAACCCCCAGTTTACTACCCATTCAGCAGCCGCCGCAGACAGTGAATTGTGCGTAACGAGTCAACGTGGCGCCTTCATTGAATTTATATTACGTATACGCAATATGAACGTGTATTTTTTTGGGGGTCTTTTCTGTAACCATGAAGCAGTAAAAACTGTTGAGTCGTATGATTTGCTGCTTGGCCAAAGACGTGTTTGGGTTATAGAGCATAGCGTTATGTGTTAAAATTGTGGGAAAAGAGAAATATCAAGCCCCATTTACATTTTGAACATACTAGCAATCAATTTCAAAAAACCTAAACATAATTATTTTATGCTATCAGGCAGTTAAAAGAATTTTGTATGTGTCAAGATTTCATATAACATTTCTTTGTAAATTTTATTTTTTGCTTAATGCTGAAAATATAATATTGTTAGCACTTAATTTTCAAATATAACATATATAATATATTTCAATAAAACATTTTAGTACCATAAATGCCCAGTGCAAAATAAAGTAAGTAAAAACAAATGAGATTCAATTGTTGTCTTTAATTTATTTTCATGATAAAATTAAAGAATTTTGTTTAGTGTAAGATTCCATTGAAACTACTCCTCTCATATTTCTTTCAACACTTTTGTCTTACTCGCTGATTGATTTGCCTATTTCACTGTGATAATATTTTGTTGTTGCTATCAAGCGTTTTGTTTATTTATGCTTTCTATATAATTTGTTTCTAAATTAAATTGAATTTTTTGGTAAACACTGACTGAGGAAGCAGTGGCACAAACAAAAAAAAAAAACCAAAATTATTTTTGGAACCGATTCGCATAAAATTAATATTTAATTCGATTGCCTATCGTCAGGGGTGGCATGAAACTGACGTGCCCCGAAACCACCTGCTGGTCAAGACGAACACGCAAATCCATTTTTCCCCACTCAGATATGCGTGATTAGCTCGTGGCTCTGACAGCGCTGACGATCAAGATGGTTTTCTGCATTTGTGTGCCCTCAAGGTTTTTGCATGTCCACGCCAATGTGGTCAAAGAGGGCGAAGGGGGTAAGCTGTAAGGACTGTTGTAGGAAACTTTCCTTACATGTTTACTTTTTGTTTTGTTTTTTAAATCAACTTGCCGTAAATCTAAAGCAATCCTGCAAAGTTGCCTTTGTTGTTGTTGTTGCCAGTTGGCCGTCCGAGCTGAGACCTTGACACGCGTCATGAAAACTACGGAACCCAGTTCTCATGCTGTCCGCTTGACTTGAGGTGTCAAATATTGACGCTGAATACATTTGCATTTAATTTTCAAAATTGTAAGTATATTAAATTACATTATTATGAATTTGCTAGCAACTTTAACGTCAGACGAACGTCCTCCGACTGTCCGCCCCCAAGACACCATTGGCGCGAGTGAAAAAAAATCTATACAATTATTGTTGTTGTTTTATATACCCTTTAGAGCCCACATCAAAGCCAGCGCCTCCATTTTTCAACCTTGTCCGTTCGAGTTTTCAGGCTTCCTGTAAACTGACGTGCAATTGCGGGTAATTTGCCAGCGCCCCAGTCGAAGGAGTCTCGAGTCTGGGCTAACTAGCGCCGTTTTTATTGTGTGAGTAATTGATTGTTTTCTCCCATACCACATTATGGTCAAGTCAAGGTCGCGTCTTAACTTCTGTCTTATCGGACGCACGCACAGGCTGTAATTAAGCACTTTCTATACCCTGTAAGCTGATAAGTTTGTTGTGTACAAGGACTTGGATTGATTTTATATTATCTCTTGTTTGAAAACCGTCTCAAATTGATTTTATATATATATAATAAATGTGGTCGAGGTGCTTATTCGATAGAATTAAGGCTTTATTTATTTTTACAGTTAACTACATGCCAATGCTTGAAATGTGCAATTTATAAATTTTGTAAATTTCTGTGTAAAATAAAAAATCACAAAACTTGATAAATGTATAAAAAAAACAGATACAATCTTTGCTTCTTTACTTCATATACAATTTTAAAAGTCGAGCATTTGCATATAAAATCTACAGGAAGTCACTTTCTCTGTATGCAAATGCTGTATCCTGTGTGTGAGCATTTGCAACCCCTAAATTAAAAATTGCAACAATATACCCCAAAAGGCTTCCGCACTTAGCCATCGCCACATAACAAAAATAACAAAATAGACAACAAATATGTATTCATGGCATAATTTGATACGCATCGGAAGTTTGTTGTCGCCTGCAATTAAGTAACCCCCAGTGAAACGGTGGCCGAGGAGGGGGTAGAAGACATCGGGCTGGCATCCTGTGAAGCGTGCTCAATCTGCGCATCCTGTTTGCCAGCTCGTTTTTAATGAAAACAAGTCGAGCAACGCCTGCTCATTATCAGTTATCTGCAAATTACGCAATTCATGCCAAACAATTCGAACCAAAACTTGAATCCTCCACGCCCACACACACTCAATTTTGGCCAGTCGAGGTCTGTGACATAGTTTCCATGCATCCGACTACTGGGGGGGTAGAAATCTGTGCTGGATGCGAGAGTACAGTTGAGAAGAGTTTTGGCTAGGCTGGCGCTGCTGGAAACTGGAGCAGACGCCGTTCTGGCGCCAGTTTGACATGCGCAGTGCTCCCAACTGATGCGCAGTGGGTAACCGATTGAATGCAAGACAATTAGATAATTGCAGGACATTCACAGAGCATCCCCTGATATGACAATGCGGGGAGCGAAACGATTTAATACATTCTCTTAATTCAATATTTAAACCACCTCAATTAAAAGTAATTATAATTAGTCGTTCAGTTCATCCTTGGATGAATGCACAGTAAACACAATTTGAATCAAGTTGAATTCTGTATTAACCAACGGTTTTTACAGCTGAATGGAAATACATTATTGCACTGCTTATTTGTGTGCCTGTGTGGCGGGAAAAACAGCAAATAACTTGGCAAATATAATATTTAAGACAAATAAGCAAAAAGCAATTCCAAAATATACAAAATGCATTCAGATTTTGTTCCCATGCCAATCATTGAACAGCGTGAAAATCACAGAAATGCCGCCATATTACAACATATATATATATATATATATACATATATACGCATTCATAAGAATTAAATATAAATGTACTATGTATACTATGTGTGTATATGGAAACTGTTCATTGACCCGAAAAGTGTTTGCGTGTCCGCAAAAGAATAAGAAGAAAAAAATCTGCTGTCAATTTGCCAAACCCTTATAAACCACGACTTGAACTGATTGATGATAATTTTAATTGGCATACAAATTTTATAAAACGTTGTTCAATTTCTATGAAATCTTATATATGTGTTTTTAAATAAACAGTCGTTATTGAAAATTACTAGAAAGAATCCCATAATTGTATTTAGCATACGAAATTTCAAATTCTCCACAATATTTTATTTATTCCAAAAAGCAATAATTCTTTATCAATTTGTTTATGTCATTAAACAATCATTTTCTTGCCATAAAAGTTCAGATATCCAACAACAATTAGCTCTATAATTTCTACATATACCTAAGTAAATATATCCCAATATGCAATAATTCATTGTTATGGTCATTTAATAATTCAAATTGTACCATAAACAGCTCTTCAATCCATTCAGATATTCTAAAAAGCAATTTGTTTATGACATATACATGAAGAAAACAGAAATAAATTTAAGAAATCATCAAAATAATTCCTTAAATAATGTGTAAGCAGATGTGAAAATTTTTTAACAGCTTCCAGTTGAGTTATGAAAAATAACTCGAATTAAACTAATAAAAACTGTAATATATATTTTTAGGGTTATTTACATAAATTAACCATTTTTCGCATTGTGCACGTGTAAAAAATTTGTGATTTTTTTGAAATTTATAAATTCTTAGTTTATATATTTATATCATATTTTGTATACTCAACTGTGAAATAATTTTTAATAGCTTTGCTGATTTATGAAAATCAATTGTTCAGTCTAATATTATATCTGGCAATAACTTTTTTTTTTTGCTATTTTTAAGTGTGCTACAACTTTTATAAACACCGCAAAAAAAATCATAAAATTTCCCACAAAATATAAAAAAAAGGTACATAAACAAACTCAAAAGCCAAGTGAAACGTTTCATTCATTAAAGTGAGCGGAAAGACGCACCTGAGATCTGAGTTCTATATAAAAATATGATTTAGGAACACCGAAAGCAACTGAAGTGACCTTGTCGGCCCAGATGTAATTACACGTAAACAGGCCCAAATGGAACTCGTTCAAAATGAACAACGAATTTGATTTTAATGTGTTTATGAATGCACGCAAAATCAAACCACGTGCAGCTCGTGACGATCGACTCGGACTCACCTCGGATATTGTAGGCGGTGGCCAGCAGGCAGAAGCCAGCAATTATGACTTTTATGGGCGCTGACATAGTTAGGAATAGTTTCAAATTTCTCAACTGACGCTGGAATGCTAGATGGAAATCTCTAGAAGGCACGTATACGGATTGGCGACACAATGGCGCCGGCTTTCCGGTACACAAGACGCAGCAAAGGCTATCAAATTCCTTGCGTGTATCCTTTGTGGGGCTTCTTTTTGTTCGTATGTATTTTAAAACTGCGCGCGATGCAAACTGCTGCTCGTCCGAGTAACGACTGTGCGGCCCAGCGAGCCGCAGGCTATGCTGCCACACTGCCGCACTGCCGCAGTAAGCGTCAACGTCGGCGCCGACTGCGGCAGCGACTGCGGCGTTGCTCTGTCGGTGTCTCAGTAATGATGACGTTGCCGGTGGATGCCCCATGCTGCTGGCAGCAAGCCACCCAGCCTCACAGCCAAATTTGATTTGTTAGCCAAAAAACAAAAAAAAAACAAAAGGAAACAATTCTTAAAGCTCTTGAAGCCAACTGATGGAATTTCATTTGTTTTGGGGAATTATTTAAATAAAAAGCACACAAGCTAAAGACTTATAACTAGTATAAAACGCATAAATTGTGAAAATTATAGCTTTCTACTTTTACATATTTTTAAATGCTTCTTCAGCAGGATAAAGCAGTTAGACAAACATTTTAACAAGGGAATCCAACTGAAATTATAGCCCGTCGCTTCACATGGTCACCCTAATTGTGGTGTGAAACTTGACTAAAAGAGTAACCGAAGCTTTTTGCTAAGCTTTCTGTATTAAATACATTGTGTTGAACCGTTATTGCTGCGCTCTTATAAAAGCTTATTTTAATAGCTTCAATTTAAAAATCTCAAATCGAAGATCTTCAAAACTGATGCAAATTAATACAAAAAAGAATTAAAAACTAATGTATAAAATAAGATCTGTTTTTTCATTGTACATTTTAAGTGGATGATTTTAATATCGTATTATAAACAAATTATCAATTTCTGATTTTAAAAATGTATATGTATCAAAACCAATAATAGTAAAAAATTATTAAACGTTTGAGATATAACAGTCAGTATTATATTAATTTTTAATGCTATACTTATTGGTATCTTTATTTTTTGCAGCTTGTACAAATAAAAAAACAAAAAAATAAATAGAATAAAACGAAAAGATTAGTTTGGGTTATAAAAACAAAATAAGCCGCAAACAGTTCAAAGAAGGCTAAAACAGAAGATACAACAGATGTTGCTGCTTGTTGTTACTCTGATTTCATATGCATCTTATTTAGATGCAGATGAACCAATGCAATGATTCAGTTCATTAGTTTGTGACTCATTTGCTGCCACGCACAATTATTTGGCCAGGGTGGCTGCAACTCTAAACAGTATATGGCCAAATTTGGCCACTCTAATGCCGAAATTGGTAATAGATATATGATTTCATATGCAAATCTTGACATTAATCTGCAGCATTAGTCGACAGTAGCCGATTCCTCCTGCACCCAAAAACACTTGACAAAGCGTGAAAAACTTGCGACTTGCTGCGTTGTGTTGCACGCACACCAAATAAAAAAATAGCCGACGCCATCGCCGCACTTGGAGTTGATTGGCGGACAGAGCCGGGCCAGGCAGCAGCGGCAAATCTTACTACAAAATAAAATGCTTGCAGCGGATTATGAGGTTAAGTTGAAGCCTAAGCTGAAGCAATAAAAACTCAAATCACATCGTAAACTTAAGCAAGGCGGCAGGTTTAGACTTCTAGGCTTACAGCCAACCGGCCAGCCAAATAGCAGACAGATCGTGGAGCCCATTGACAGCCAGCCTGGGGCCATTGGGGCGTATGCGTAACATTTGCAGCCAGCTGAAACGCTGAACAATGTCGATTTACAATATTTACCCATGCCCCCTTCATGATAAATGGCCAGTTTTATTTCATAAACTGTACGACATTTTCGCTAGGCACGTCATAAAAAACTAAAAAAAAAAAAACAAGTACGAACGCTGCAGTCGGGCGTTACCGACAGCGTTATACTCGTTCATGTTGTTATTTATTAAATATTGTGGGAAATTTATATTTTGCGAGAGTTGGCGCGGTTCAGTTTTGACAAATGTATGGGTGTTTCAAATATGAGACCTATGGGTCTGAGAGCTTTATATGCATAAATTTTTTTCAGGTATATATCCAAAGCTTCAAGTCTATATCTGGAATAGCGCCGAAAAAAAGTTGCGTTCTTCCAAACGGACAGCATGACGAACATTGCACAAACCTAATATACTAGTTTCACTTTGTAAACGAGTATAAAAACCATACCTACATGTATTTAAAAAAAAATAAAAAATAAATAAAAATAAAAATGCTTAGCCATATTCAATCCGTGCGACATGTTTAAATGGCCACAACAATTTTGTAGCTTAGTTGCCACCCATTACTTTGTTTTTTTCTTTTCATAGATACCCTGTATCACGACAAGTTGGTTAAATGGGCATTAACATAGGCAATGTGTATGCTCCTACAAAATTTGATGTATTAGCAAACGAGTTTTTTTTGGGTTTGTTCAGATATTTCAATTCGTTACTTTTCAAATACCAGGCGTAAATTAATTATAAATAACAATAGAATAGCGGTATCATGGAAACAGGAAAATTAATAATTATAAGCTATATTATATTCTAAAACGTATATATAAATACGGGATATCTTTTAGTCGAGCAATCTAAATTGCTTTAGTCTTGCTTTTGCCTTTTGATATTTTTGTCTGGCTGCTTTCGATTTGTATTTTTAATTCATTTTTAAATAATCACGCTCTGGGGCGGTAACCAAAACAACAAACTCCTATATTCAAACTTAACTTTAAGATGTTTCGCACAAATCAAACTCTCAATTGGTTTGGGTCAAATGTCAGCGCTGGCATTGACATTTTTGCGTGGTCGGCAATTAACCACACAATTCTTAAATGTGGGCAGCCTCAGAACTAAACTCATTTCCGTTCTGCTGCGACTGCTGAACCACATTGAATGACGCATCGGGGACGCTATGGCGCATCCAATTTTGTGTGTCTATATCTTGCATCTTTGTAGTTTGCACAATGTCAAGCGCAATGATGTGAGACAATTACTTTTGATTTGCTTTGTAAATTAAATAATTTAAGATTACGTGGGCTGGGCCACAAACTTGGACTTGGATTTTGAACGAGATGTATCAAAAACAGTACAGGACAATATTACAGTAAAATCGACTAAATTAAATTATTATAAATATGAGAAATATAGGATATAGGAATTTAGGATCCGAGAGATGTACATCTTTTTTTATTTGTTAATTTTCATCTGTCTACAAATGTGTTGAGTTTAAAAACTAGTAACACTATATTTGACGCGGGTAGAAATAACTATATATTCCATATTTAAAATCTCAAACAAGTAAGAACGTTGCTGTCAGGTGTAAACGACAGCGCAATACTCGTTTTCGAAAACGAATAAGGGGGGAGTACATGATATTTTCACAAAAAAAATGAAAAAAATTTTATTTAGAAAAATGCATCTATTTTAAATGCAGAACTAATCTAGATGACAAAACATGACCAAAACGCCATCACACGTGAAAATCGGTTCAGTTTTGACAAAGTTATGGAAGTTTGAAGTATGCGAGCTATGGATCCGAGAGCTTTACTTGTCAAAATTTTTGCCAATTTTGGCATGATTTTTGACAAAAAATTTGACCCCCTCAGAATCGCGTTTAATGTCGATTTTTATACTAATTATGACTAACACAATCGATTAAAAACAAAAATTCGCAATTATAAATTTTGAAAAAATTTTTTTTTCAAAAATGAATAAGGGGGGAGTACATGATATTTTCACAAAAAAATGAAAAAAATTTTATTTTCAAAAATGCATCTATTTTAAATACAGAACTAATCTAGATGACAAAACATGACCAAAATGCCATTAAACATGAAAATCGGTTCAGTTTTGACAAAGTTATGGAAGTTTGAAGTATGGGAGCTATGGATCCGAGAGCT
>SCDS01000641.1:0-27446 GCA_004149465.1 Drosophila nigromelanica
CGATTTTTTATGGCGGGGGCGCTGGGGCGTTACAGTAGGCGTGGCCGGGATACCTAGGTGGCAAGGGGGATCGTCAGCTATCTAGATACCAAGTTTGGTGAATCTAGCTTTAAAATTGTAGACTTTATCGATTTGCGATTTTAGGTGTTATCGGTTTGCCATGCACCCAGCGGCGAAAATAATTGCGTTTATACGGACAGACGGACATTGCACAAAACCAATATACTCTTTTCACTTCGTGAACGAGTCTAAAAACCGGGTAAAAAAAGCGGTAAATATCGATAATAAGAAAACGGAAAGAGTTATTGACCTTTTGACATAAACTTGATCTGTGTGACGAATGAGTCCAAGATCAGCTTTCTAGCTTCTGTAGTCTTTGAAATCGACGCGTTCATACAGACAGACGGAAAGTCTGACAGACAGACAGACGGACATGGCTAAATCGTCTCGGCTAGTGATGCTGATCAAGAATATACTTTTTGGGGTCGGAGATGCATCCTTCTTCCTGTTACATACAATTGCACAAAGCCATTATACCCTTTTTACCCATTTTCAATGGGTTCAGGGTATAAAAATAATCATTTTCCAATTATTCCAATAAGGGGTGTATCATAAATTTGCCAGATATTGATAAGAATGTATTCATATGTTAGAAGTAAAACTTCCTTTTCTGGACTAATAGCAACATTTATATATATGCAAAGTTCATGTCGTAAGCTGTAAAACACAAGCTGTAAGAGATACACAAATTATCACAGCAAGAGCAAGTCTTTCGAATGAAGCATATATATAGAGTGGATATATCTTCTTTAACACATCACATATATTGAGAACAAAAACCAATTGCGAATATGAAAATACATAAATATTAAACATATAATTAT
The DNA here is from genome assembly GCA_004149465.1 of Drosophila nigromelanica. Taxonomy (NCBI): domain Eukaryota; kingdom Metazoa; phylum Arthropoda; class Insecta; order Diptera; family Drosophilidae; genus Drosophila; species Drosophila nigromelanica. The sequence continues at coordinate 885 of SCDS01000641.1, forward strand.
ACTTATATTGTAACTTGTATTTATGAGTAAATATTAAATAACACGTGCTTTGTTCTTATAGCAACTTCATCATTGCTGCCCTATTTGACGATACACATGCAATCGATCGGATTGACGGTGGAAGAAATTGCGATCATCTATTTAGCGTTGCCGTTTACAACGTTTCTCAGTCCACCAATAACAGGTCAGTAAGCAGAATTTCTGAAATTCTTAATTAAGTTCTTGACTTTTAATTAAACATAAACTTGCATTTATAAAATCCATTTTTCATTTGATTTAGAAAAGCTTTTATAGCTGAGTTATGAATGCATTTAAATTTAGACATAAACAGATTTAAGTTATACGTATAAAAACGGTATAATACATTATACATGATAAAATGCCCAAGAAATATGACCAGGCTGCAGGTAGAATCAGTTTGATGGATACACACACACACAACTATTAATAATTTAATAATAAGAATCAAATCACGTATCCACAACTAGCATGTGTCACAAGGTGGGACACATGCTTAAAAAAATTAAGGTTGTTGTAGATTTTTATTAATTTTAGAAAAAACGCTGAGTTATTGATCTTTTGAAATAAAATTGAAATGCCCGTGCCTGGGACGAGTTTAAATTCGAAAAGGTGTCGGAAGTCTCTAGCTCTTATAGTTTTCGAGATTGACGCGTTCATAAATACGGACGGACGAACGGACAGACAGATAAGATAGAGATTAGAAATAAACATAAATCTTGACAATATGTATGCATGTGTATTTTAAATAAATTCAGCTTGACTAGGGCACTGTTACTAGGGTTACATTTATGTGAATATTTGTTGATTAGTTTTAAGTGATACTCAGCTTCAGCCGTTGGCAATTATTTTTTGTGTACCGCAGATAAATATTTTATAGTTTTGTCACAAAATGTGTAAACACAGAGCAGCTGCCTATTCGATATAGGTTCTTCGGGTCCAAGATGATTCTTCTCTGTCTCTTTTCTTTCAGTTATATCTCAATTGATAGTTGGTCCTTAAATGTATGAATTACTCATTTCTATTTTTTAAAATGCTTACCAAATATTCCCTTTTTATTAAAAGTATAATTGAACACATAAAATGTCGTGATTAGTGAGAAAAATTAATATTTGGAGATTTCTATATAATGTGAAAATATACTTAATTTTTTCATTTTATTTATTATAAACAAGAATACTATTACCGAATAATGGCAACTTACGATATGTATATGTGTAAATATATATCGCTTATTTAAAATAAATTCCAATGCATACTTCAAGGGGCCAACGGTATATATAATTCAGTTTTCACTTACCGTTTGACATTAGTATTGTCAATATTATTCGCTTTCCGTAATACCATTACGATAAAGGCCACACCCTAAAACTCAAATTTAAATGGAATTTTTCAGCATCTAAGCCAGCATGTTCATTTCAATCTGCAACTAAATTGTATGCAACTTGGTCAATGGTAAGGACCATCTTGTAGATAACCTCTTTTGATAAAGCTTGTTCACTTTGAGCAACACTTTGCCCAGCCACAGATACAAATGCAATGGGACACATTCATCACAACAGCTTTCATTCAAAGCTCTAACTGGGCATCCACTTCTCTTCTTTTTACTCTCACCGTGCAGGTTTTCTCGTTGACAAATTTGGCAAATATAAACCGGTCGTTGTGATGAGTCTCCTGCTGAATGCAATTTTCCACCACTCGCTGCTCTTTATACCGCAACAGGAGATCCCGGGAGTGGTGCCATCGGCGTTTGTAATACGGCATCCGGACAGCGGCGACATTGAGGTAAGCATACATTTCAATAAGAACAACAGCAACAGCAGCTGCAAGTAAGAGCGCTCTCGTCGGGAGCGCCCGACTACGTGATACCCTAAGCCCAGCTGCGTGCTGTCATTACATACATTTAGGCCCCTTTGTACTTTACAAAATTCTTGAATTCTCCTGAACAAGGCAAGAGTAAATCTGTGTATAATCCCGGCCACGCCCACTAGAATGACCCCCAGCGCCCTGCCTTAAAAAATCGGAAATGTCTATATCTCCCATAGTTTTTAAGTTAAAGATACCAAATTTGGGATATATAATACTAGGAAGCTCCGCCAGACGTTACAGAAAAAATTTTCCGGCCACGACCCCTCCCTCTCTTTCCCGCCCCACAAACTGCGAAAATCTATATCTCGTACAGTTTTAAAGCCAGAGTCACTAAATTTAGTATGTAGATTGCTTCTGGCCTCACCAAAAGATTGCGATCTTGACATCCCGAGTACGCATCTCCTGACTTAAAAATCGGACATGCCTATATCTCCCACAGATTTTAAGCAGAAGTTACAAAATTTGGAGGGTAGATAACTGGCCACCTCCTTTGAAGTTCGGTATAAAATTTCGGCGACTACCCCCCCACCCCCTCTCTCATCCTTCGAGCACGACCCAAATTACAAAATACCGAAATAACAATATTAATTAAGAACGTGAACGAGTATAACGCAGTCGGTAACGCGCGACTGCAGCGTTCGTACTTGTTTTAATTACCTTGATCGCTTTAACCGTAAAAGATAATTGTGTTTTGAAACTACAATTTGGATTACAACAGCTAGACGAAAGAGTTTTATTTACTATGAATGCCATTATGTCCGACGCAAGAAACTCCCTTAAATAAAGCTTGAAATACCTTTTAATGCATTAAAGATACCCAGGCCGATGAGTAAGGCTATATGTAGACTGCAGCCTGTAATACAACTGTACATAAGCTGCCACACCAACCATCCAAAAAACAGACCCACAAGTCGCACCCTACCTCGCTTCCCACCCACCCACACACACACACACACACAGACGCCCACACATCACAGTTACTATAGGTGTAGCACACAAAGTTGCAAGCAAGCCGAGCTAGAAACCCGAAACAGCCTGATGCATCAACAGCTGTTGCACCGTAGATTTAATGCGGTTGCTTTATGGTTCTTTGTTGTTGCTGTTGTTTGCTGTTGTTGATGCACCCGCAATGATGACTTTGACAACAGTTTGGGCAAAGCTAAGTAGTTGACATGGCAAAATACGGCAGCTGGCTAAAAGGAAAAACTGGATATTGCAGCCTGGTTGTCTCCTGCGTCGGTTGGTTCAAGTGATTGGCAAAAATTATTATTATTTTTTTTTTATAAGTCAAAAAACCTTTTAAATTTAAACTTTACTTAAATTTGAAATTAGGCCATTTATGCCTACATTCTTTTTGATAAATGGACAAGAAACTAATAACATTTTGATAACTCAATTTAGTAATGTAATATTATACAACTAAAATATGGCGAGGTTGAATAAATTCTTATTACCATTGAACCATTGGCTTAAATTTTGGTCCGGTTTATAAGCGTGTTTTTTTCCCTCTTTAATCAGATTAAGTTAAGTCAAGCAAGAGAGCTTTGGTCGGGAGTACACGACTGATGGATCCCTGTACCAAATTTCAAGCTGTCGTCACATCCATTTCAACTTTCTCAAGTACACATGCATATACACATAAACATACTTAGTAGGCCGCTCCGGTACCTTCACTAGCTATGAAAAACTCATTACTTGTTCTCCATACAAACTAAATTAAATGGCTCTCGATCTAATATTCATCAATATATATACCTTGGCCATAAATCGATATTTATCGATATTCGAGAATTTCCGAGCTGAATCGACTCAACTTGCTTTCCTGATCAATATATGTATATATATATATATTCTTTCATGATCGGAAAAGTATTGTTTGGGTGTAAAGGGTCTTGGGCACTGAATTAGATGTGTTCGAACTGAACAAGTATGTGTATTTAGTGGAATGTATACACCCTTTTTGCCATTTTTACTAAAGGTACAGGGTACACAAAGAACATATTGGGCTGTGCATTGGCCTTATGATATGGTTGATTTCATATTGCCTAGGGAATGTTTTACTTAACCTAAAAATGCTGCATCGGACACGTATTCAATTGTGGCGCACGCATTCCGTGTCTGGCTCTCGGTCTGTGGCATCATGTCTCTATTTTGCGAACCAGCAGCAAGAAGCAGTAGCATATAAGCCGCCTTTTATTTGAGGCGCTATAATTCTGTCGCAAGCAACACAGATACATACACTAAGGCACACGCCCACACAGGGCCATAAAACGCACACAAGTGAGTTTATAAGTGTCTCTCTTCGATGTGTGAATGTGTGTCTGAGTGTGTGTGCGTGCGTGTGTGTGCGTGCATATTTGTGTGTGTGTCGCAGTGAGTGCGCACTAAAAGTAAACTAAGGCATGCAAAGAGAGAAAGAGAGAGAAAGAGAAAGAACGAGAGATGGGAGAGAGAGAGAGAGAGCGAACAATATTTGGAGCGACCGACTACAAATTTCTGCCAGCCCATCATCCTGATACACGTTGGCGCACACACAAATGCAGTAAATGGCACACATACACCAGCATTCGGTATAAGTCGCTTTGTATTACGTATACGCAAAGTGTGTGTGTGTGTGTGTGTGTGTGTGTGTGATGTGTTGGGTCACCCTGTACCAAATGCTGCATCTCGATGGCCCACTGTTTGCTGGATTCTTGTGAATATTTTGTGTTGCATATTTGGCTGCTTAAATTGGCTTTTTTGTTCGGGTCTTGCATGCGCATAAATTTGTGTCATGTAAAATCATGGAATATAGCAAATAACTGTCGAATGCGGCACGTGTGCGGGGTGGCAGCCTCTGGACCTTGTGAATACCGATACTCGACATCGCTGGGCGTCGAAGGCACTGTGAAAATATGTTGCCCGGACAATTTCATTTTTATGTATTTTGTGTATTTTATGCTTATGAGTCCAGCAATGTGCACAGTTTGGGTTATTGTTGCTTTTGTCATTATTGATTATGGTATCTGGCCGGCTGTTGCTGCTTTTGTTACAATCAAATATTTAGTGCTGAGAGAGCGCCTTTTTGATAATACACCAGTAGGGCATGGCTAAAAATTAAGGTCTTCCAAAAATGTTTAAAGCAAAAAGCGCCGAAATATAAAACGCAGCGGTGCGTTCAGTATTGCAAATAATAACATTCAGAAATATAAAATTCAAATAAAAACAAATAAGAGTGGTCCAATTGAAAGTGTCTAGCTATGAGATACCCTGTACCCAGACGCAAGCTGCTTGTGTATACAAATACCCAAACAGACTTTACTTAGGGCTATGTTTCGGTCCATCTCCTACACTGCACGACCTTGCCTATACGAGAACTCAGCAAGAAAAGTTATCGGAGTAATTCTAAAAACCTATCAGTTTATTGGAAATTTAGGGAAAGTTTGCAGAAAGATAAATATAAACTCGTTTTGCACATAATATACAAGCGTCGTCAGACCCAAGAAAGAAAGAATTTACTTAATAAGTCCGCAGATGCTTTTAACTTGCTTTTACATACTTTTACAGAACTTCATTACACTCATTTTAAACCAAATTTAATGGTATACAAATAATTTTAGATTGCTCTTTCAAAAGATAAATGTTATGCTTAAGAATAAGCAAAAGTAGGTTTTCCAACAAGAAGCCAAAGAAATGCAAATGCAAATTTGAAAGTAACAGCATCCAACTCTCTTCAGTGATAACAAGCAGAGGAATGCATGAGAACACCCACATCTAAGAACCAGCAACACCAGCAGCAGTGGCACCAGAGAAACGACTTTTGCAGGAGTAGACCTGAAGAACTTCTAAACAAGGCGGCAGTGCCGAAAAAATCCACTTAAATAGAAGTGCACGCCAGCTTCGCACGGGTGTGTAGCACGTACATTTATCTTTGGGTCCATTTGTAGCACTTAAACTACTATAACAACAAACACGTATGGCTCTCAGATACATACATATACATATGTATACGCTGCAATATCGTACAAGTAACAGCCCCGCTGCCGTTAGTCGTAATGAAACGCAATGGAGCTGCGTGTGAAGGGCCTCGTTGTGGTCCTGGCCACAACCTGTAGTTTGAGATACGCACACTCCACAACCCTCGACACATTCGCCATTGGACACTGAGCCACAGACATGGGCACAGTGTGTATTAAATTATTTGTGTTTGTATTTGTGTTGTGAACGTAAAGTATAATGACAACATTAAAATATGATATTTATTATGCGATTGGTATCAAAATGTTGTGTAAGATATTTAAAGCAGTGGCTTAAATGTTTCGTTATTATTTTACACAAATACATTTATAAATAAAGTTGAGGAAGTTGTCAATTTTTTTGTGTATTTGTTGTCATTATTTTAAGAGAAGTATTTATAGCTTTTACTAAATTATTATACACGGAACCCATTGAAAACGGACAGAAGGAAGCATCGCAAGATTTTTTACCAGCCAAAGTCAATGCTGTAATACTATACAGTAATAATAACACATACATACCTACGAGTTAAGAGCGTATACTACGAGAGATACATCGATAAAATTGATTTGCTATGCCAAAAATCCCTCAGCTTTATTTGACGCAGGTATACACGAGTATATATTGCAAGTTTCAAAACTCTAGTTATTTAAACTACTGTGTAGGTTCAGGTTCAACAAAACAACTCATCTGTCGAATACGGCTTTTGTTCTTATAAAAACTACTATGAACATGTAATCGTCAGATTGAATGCATGAAAAAATTATTAAAGAGTTTTTCAAACATTAAGAACTCATTTAAGCGGACCGCATCTCATGGAACCTTTTGTTTGCCCTCTGCAAACCTCAGTTTGCGGCTTGTTATAATATTATGCCATTATGAGCGAGGTTGGTTGCCGTTTGCAGTCGTTGTTGCCGATGTCGTTGGCAACGGAAATTACCATTTTATTATTGCAGGCCAACGTCCAGCAACGGACAAGGAGGCCGTTGTCTCACGCTCCTGACCTTATTGAATTCGCATTAAAATTGGCAATGGGTATACATATGCATGCACACGAAGTACATATTTAAAGCAAGGAGGACGACTGGTGCAATCATAACATATAGCTCTGCATGTATGTATATGCAGATAAACATAATCCGAGGGATATTTATTTATGTTTAGTATGAGGCTTAAATTCACATGTGAGGCTTATGCCATTTTAAGTGCTGCTTTCGGCGAGCTGTTTTAGTCACAACAAAGCGTGAAGCTGAAAGATAATAGCAGTAAACTTTTACTGAGCCAGCATTGTTTCATCTCCTTCGGAGCACTCAACGAGCGTGTTGTCCACATCCTCGACATTTGCATTCATTGAGCTATCCAAAAAAGTGACCTGCTCTTTCTTTTCTTCGACTGCATTTAACTGAACTTTGACCTCATTGTATTCATCTCTGTCGGTGGCGGAATCGTAAACGGTGCTCTCATCCGAGTCGGACACATCGCCATTGTCCGTAACCAATACGCCAGCTTCATAAAAATGATCTTCGAGCATGGTTTTCCATTCATTTACGTAAGTATTAAAATCTTGCGCCTCGAAGCGAGCCGAGTTCCGAATGTACCACATGATATCCGTACCTGCGAGCGGCGCATAACTGCCATTCGGCCCAAAGTCGTGTGGTGCACACGATACATCGTAAATAGTGCCCAGTAGAGCCACCAAATATTTTCCATTGGGATTTTGAGAATCGTACTGCTGTAGTTTTCTCTCTGTCAAACTAAGATTCTTCAGCGGTGCCGGAATCTTAACGTGTCCCTCCTCCTTGTAGTCCTCGTCGTCGTAGGTCGGATGTTCCCGACGGATGTGCATATAAGCAAAAAAACCCACGAAGCAGGTCATGGCTACAATCCCCAATGGTGAACTAAACACTTCCCGCAGCTGAGCACTCCATGTGTTGGTTGGCACTGAAGACATTTTTATATATATATATATATATATTTATATATATTTACTTATTTTTTTTGTCAACCTATATTTTAAATGAAATCTATTTTTTGTTTATATATACTGTCTCAAATGCACTGACACTTATGTGGTTAAAATGCCTACTACTCTCTCTAATGTAATTGCAAAGACTAAATTGATTCCCATAAACAGGACTTATTCACAAACGGATAGTCTTTCAGATTATTAATTACCGCAGAGCCTAAATAATGAAACGTAAACAGCTGAAGCTCTTGGATAGGTATTTATAATTGCAACCCAATTCGTGAAATAGTGTTGAGTGACAATTTTTTTTATTATTTTTTTTATAAAAATTATTATGCTCGATTACAAAGTCAAAAATGTTCATTCATTCTATTAGCTTTGTACATTAATAATTAATATATACAGCAATCTAAATTATAGTTAAATATTAATTAGTAATCTAAAAGAAAGCTTTCTGCCAAATTTGGCGAATTTAGCTTTAAAACAGTGGGATATGTGTTTTTTTCGTGATTTGCGGGGGCGGGAGTGGGCGTAGCCGGTAAAAATTATACCCCCAATCTTTTAAGTAGGTACATTCCAAATTTGGTGACCGTATCTTTATCTGTATACAAAATTTGGTGCCTCTAGCTCTAAAATTGTGGAAAATTTAACGCTTTGTCTGAAGAAGATATCTACAAGACGGCCATTGCACAAACCCAATACACTAGTTTCACTTCGTGAACGAGTATATATATTTACAGCCGTCGCGGCCTAACATTGAACCGTACGTCCTGAAACGTAAATACAATCCTCAAGGCATTTCAGCCTTTCACCTGCCGAAGGTTTTGTGCATTCAAAAATGTAAATTTTACTTAGCATGTCTTTTTATATGGTTCAAAATATACTATAATAATGGAGTTCAAACTCTTAACTCTTTTTGTGCCTGAGATTATTTTATTATACTCTTATTTATTTGATGGTTACCAGGTATAAAGGGAAAATTTGAAAACTTTGTTAACAAGATAATTAAATTATTTAAAACTTATACTTCTTATACTCGCCTGCAGGTTTGGTGGTCGCCCTGCCCCAGTAGGGAGTGTCCTGAAGAGCCCGAGCTGGATTTGGCTGTACATCAATGCGTTGATTATTGTCTGATGCAGGAACAAGCTAATCCACAGCTTTACACCGATTTCCCAGAACATGACAGGTTCACAACAAGAACGCCACCGACGAGGACAATGCCCACACAAGCTATGGATGCAAGGGAGTCAACAGCAGTGACCACAACAACATCAACGACCTCTTCGCCGGCATCATCATTACCAGCATTATTTGCAACACAAACGAGAAGCAGATACCAAGATGCACTTAATATGTCATCGACCATGTTCCCACCATTGGAGAACGTTTCTGCAATGTCGTTGCAGCTGGAGCAGTCACCCTCAGCCCCAGCAGCTTCCTCGTCATCATTGTCATCAGCTGAATTGTCAGCCATGTCCATGCAAGGATTAAATCGTAAGTGACACTACTACATGATGATCCTACTATCCACCCCCTTTCAACGGCCGCACTTGGCAACCCCACCCCTATTATCAATACTGCCTGGTTGCAGCGACTGCCTCAAGGTGCTTGCACCCGTTCGTTTTGTTGTCATCCGACATATTCACTAAAACACCAGGTGACCGGACTCTCCGTTGGCAATGTCCGCATTCATGTCCTGTGTGTTCTACTTTTATAAGTTTGTTTTTGCCATCTTTTGCAAGTTGCAAGGAAAAACTTGTGCCGTCAAAGCCAATGAACCAGTTAAGATTTGAGTCCCACTATTCGAACAAAAATATAAATACAAAATACTTTAACAAAATTCAACCTGCGTTTGGCATTTAGTTTGGCCTTTCATCATTAGGGCCAATGGGCTTTCAGAAAGTTCGAAACTTGTTCTTTATCCAGAGAAAGTTTTGAGTAAAGCTTCTTAATTAAATTTCAGTACATTAAACTTAAAACCAAATGCGGTATGAAAGTATTAAATTGTGATAATTATTTTTTTTTAAATAAATTGAATAGACTATATTGGTATAGCTCAATGTTCTCCTTTTGTCCGTTCGGTTTAGTTGTCTCTTTTCCGTGTGAACTTGAAATTGAAAATAGAGAGCAAAATTTCCTCTTTTTATTTCTTTTATTTCAAATGATCACCGTTTAGAAATTTTTCTTATTACCCATATTTATCGATTTTTGACCCGATTGTTTGAGCACATCTCAAAAACTATAACACTAGAGCCACTTGGTTTAATATATTCATAAAACCTATGAGTTTAAAACAATTTCGACTAGAGCAATTTGCTTGTGGACTTTTTGGGTGTCTTCCATTGGGAGCCATTTAGTTTCTTGCCATTAAATAAACGAGTCATTTCAGTTTCGACGGGCGATACGGGCACAGCTAACAGCAAATCAGAGGCCAGCAGCAGTTGGGTGCATTCCGATAATGCGGATGCCACTTACTTTATGCTGCAAATGCATCCCGATTTGGCGGATCCCACTGAGCAGTTGGGCATGGAAATCGAGCAGGACGACAACGAGACGGTCACTGACATTAGACAACGTTTTGGCGAGGACAGGCTTGTGAAAATGCAAATCAATCTCACTGACATGGACGACCTGGATCTGCGCTGTGGAGGCTTGGTTAGACGTACCAACATATCGTATGTCAACACAAGAGCCGTAACGTGCATGATGCAACGTTGCACGTTTACGCTGAATGCACCAGAAATTTGTCCGCCTGATTATAAGGAAACTGATGATACAATATTCTGGATATACTTTTTACTAAGGTGCGATATTTAAATATATACTAATTAATCCGTCTCATTCCATATTCAGCGAAAAAGTTTTGCTGCGTTTATTAAAAGACATATTCTTCAGTTTTTATATCGGGTTGAATGCTTATTGTTGATGCTTAAAGTTAATTTAAAGTAAATTTTGTAATGCTTCTTAAATTAATAATTCTTAAATAATAATTCTCAAATCGGTTTAATATTTTGGGACACTGTTATAATTATTTGACTTAGATTTTGCGACTCTGATCGCACTTTACAGACATTATTTGTAGTCTCTTCCCAAAAGAAAACAAGTTAGAACGGCAATATTTATGCAAAATTTGAAGACTTTTTACTTCGCGAACGAGTATAAAAATGTGAAATATCGTAGAATTGATAAATTTCACTTAATGACTGAAATGTTGTTTTCTGATAATGTTTCAGATTTCTAGCTACAACCATGTTGTCGGCCGGAGTAACCATAATGGATCCCATTGCTCTCACTATGATAGAGAAGTTTGGGGGAGACTTTGGTCGTGAGCGGTTGTTTTCCAGCATTGGAATGGCCATATTCTCACCCATCACCGGTATCATGATTGACTACTCGTCGCGCGGGTTGGGATACACCGATTACTCGGCCGCCTTCTACACATATGATGTGCTCCTAGTCATTTCTACAATGTCCGTGCTAATGATGCCGCTCGGAGAGAAGTTGCCAGCGGACAATGTTTTTAGGGATTTATGGAATCTATTGAAAATGCCGCACGTGATTGCTTTTATAATATTCCTGTTTGTGCTAGGCAATTTCTGGGGCTTTATCGAGAGCTTTCTGTTTCTGTATCTCAAGGAGCTGGGCGCGCCCAACTACTTGTTGGGTAAGTTCAATTAGCTAACACTGGCTACTGTTCTAGCAACAATCAGCAAAATGCTGCAGTATAAATGTGGTTTTGTGTGAATTATTTCAGGCATTACAATTACTGTGGGCACGGTGAGCAGCATACCATTTTTGTACGGGGCAGAGAAAATCACACGCATCTTTGGACACGTCAATTTGATTATCATTGCGTTCTTCTCGCACGCCGGACGCCTAGTGGGCTATTCCTTCATTGAGTATGTGTGCTTAACATGTGCGAGTAATGTAATTTTATGACACCATCAACATTCTCTAGGAACGCCTGGTGGTGCTTCCCATTTGAGGCAATGGAGTCGCTTTCCTGCCATTTAATGTGGGTGGCAGCTGCCACCTACTGCTCCATATTGGCCCCCAAAAGCTTGCTGGCCACGCTGATTGGCGTACTTGGCATGGCTCACTTCAGCTTGGGCAAGTGCAGCAGCAGCTATCCAATATCCCAAGCAGCATGCAATAACCGGTTGTTTTTTTCCACTCTTTTGTCCATGCAGGACGCGGCAGCGGCAGCTTTACGGGCGGCTTGCTCATTGGACAGTTTGGTACACGTGATGCGTTCCGTTACATGGGCCTACTTGCCGTAGTTGGTGGAATTGCGTACGGGCTGCTGCATCTTATTTGGCTGCGCAAATTCGATCACACCACCGAGGACTCCGAGGAGGAGGTCGAGGCCGTCGAGGCTGGCGAAACAGAGAAGCTCACCGAGCCGGCGACCAAGGAGCAGGGCACTTCTATGTCGCTGGAACGCTTGAGCCTCATGATCAAGTACAACCAGATTGGTAGTCTGTCGTCGCTTCCACGAGGCTCACGGGTAAGTCCAAAGTTTTGTTGCGCCACAAAGTTGTTAATTGGAATTCGCCGTCAACGTGTAGGCAGACATACATGACCATCTATCGGTGCGTCGCAGCAGTTACAATGTGGAATCGCTAAGGGGTGTGCCCAGGCACGGCAATATCGGCAGCAGCGCATCCAAGGTGGATATACTGCGTTCGGCACTCGAAATTAATCACAAGAGCTCCAACAATTCGATGCTAAGCAAAGCCGATAACAAAACGTCAAATCAATCACTGGGTCGAAATCGTGCCGACAGTGCCCCCAAATTGAATCACAGCAATCTAAAGAATATTTCACAACCCGCCCTGGAGGGCGTCGTATTGGAGGTGAGGCCCAGTTCTATTCCAACTTCCAATTTCATTCGCAAGTCTGACTGTGTGTGTGTGTGTATGTATGTGTGTGTGTGTGCAAGCAGTTTTTTGCTGTATTTTTTTTGTTTGTGCCGCTGATTGTCGTCAATTGTTTTGATTTGTGTTTTGGGGTGGCGCCTTCTGCTCTCGGTTAGAGTTTGTGAGTTTAAAAAATGTTCAGCAGCTGTTGCGTCAATAACTTTTTAGCATACTCTGAGTTGTCCTGCTGTGCTCTTCCTGTCCTGTTTTTGCCGCCTTGACAACCGGATGCTCTGTGGCGCTGCATCCGTTTGCCGTTTATCGTTTATCGTCCATTGTTTATTTCTCGCATTCGTGTGTTTGGCATTTGTTTCCTCTGCGGAACGTTCGCTTTTGATTCCACTCCAATGGCTTTGATTTCTATTCTGCAACTCTAAGTGGAATCCAACTCTTCAAAACAAACAGCTTAAAGTCGTAATTGCGTTGGCTGTGCTAAACTGAAGCTTAAAGATTAGAACTAGCTTCAGCAGCTTGAATCTGGAATAACAGAACTCCACAACGCCTTCTGATTGCCAAACAAATCTATTGGCTTATTAAAATATTTTTTTTTTTGCAAATGACTGTTGAAAAATAAAAAAACGAATAAAACACACAAAAAGAACTTAAATTTTCATTTTCAAACGTTAATTTGCCAGTCCATTTAATATTAAATATTAAACATGTTCAATAAATATATTTATATTCCGTTCATAAGGTGAAAAAGAGTTTATTTGGTTTTTACAAAGTACTGTCTTGCTGTCTGTTTGTCTGTCCGGAGCGGAATTTTTGTAGGCAAAATAAATAGTCAACTAACAAAAAAATTATAAAAATTAATATTTCTTTATTTTACAGCTGCTTTAAAATTACAAAAGCCAATAAATATGTTTTCGACTGTTTTAAGTTGTTGTTGCACTGTGAACGGGGAGTGGGTAATACGCGACTTCAACTTGTTCTTATTTGTTTAAGTTAAATATTGAAATGCTTTAGTGTTCGAAACTGCTGCCTTTTTTCAATGCAGCTAGAAATAAACTAAACTTTTGTTCGGTTTAATTAAAAACATACAATGATATATGCCACAATCGATCCAACAATCTATTGAAGCTAGCCACAGTTAATTTCATAATTAATTAGCAAAGCTTTCAAGCGAGCTTTTATGGCAGCATGGCAACCATAATTCAATAAATCAAATGTGGTTGCAACAAATGCGCAACTGGAAGCAAAAACAAGAAACACAAAAATAAAAACAACAACAACAACAACAGCTACAAATTAATGAATTTATGAACATGCCAAACTTTGCCTTGGCATTTTCAGGCTGCAAACAGCACTCTGAAGCGGACAGATGGACAAGCGGACCAACTGACAGTCGGGCGCGCATCACTGAGCAGAAAACAAAAGCCAGCATACCAAAACAGCAGGGAGTTAAGAGTAGCAGCCAACGCTTGCAAATTGCAGGCGGAAGAGTCCAGAGGCAAAAGTTCGTTTGGGTTTTTCGTTTGTGCAAAATAAATTTGCCAAAGCTTTATTCAGTATATTTGTGTGTCGGTGTATGTGTATGTGTATGTGTATGTGTATGTGTGCGAGTGCATCTCTATCATAAGTATGCGACTGTACGACTCTCTGCTACAACAAATGCCATTCACATACAAACAGGGCGTGGAATCAACATTTTTTCCGAGCCGTATGAAAAAGTATCCAAGTGGTTTGTTAACTTCAATACCCGCTGTGGATTTATCTGTAATACCCAGCTCTATGTTAATGGTAATGTACAATCCAAAATAGGCAAAATAAAAGCATTCAATTACATGAGTTTTCGGCAAGCCGAAGTTCAGATATCCTTGCATACCAATAGACCTAAATCAAAAGTAAATATTTGAAAAACAAATACAGTTTATACAGTTTTGAGTTTATCTGAAAAAATGACTAACTTTTTTATAAATATTTGTTCGTTTTATTATCCGCTAAAATTGATTGAATAAAATCAATTGTGCCTTGAAAATAACCTTGTCTTAATTTAAACTCTTTTTAGTGCCCCATTTAATGTCGTTGATTTAGCTTGTAATTCTCCCTGCAAGAGTATCTCAAAATATACAAATACATTTATAAAATATTTATATACATATACATATTGCTGCATGCCTTTGGCATGCGCCCGAGTCCCAGAATCATGAAATCCAGTGGAGCCGCATCAGCAGCCAAAAAACTGCATCACAAGTACGCGAGGCCAGCGGCAAGTGCAGGGGTTTTTTTTGTTATGGTAGTTTTTGTTGATGCTGCTTTTGCATTTGCCATACTACTCGAGCATGACATTATTGCATTAAATGAGGGCCCACATTCACACCATTTGATTCTAGTCCAAATTGTTTCTAAATGCATGCTACACTTACTTTTTTTTAATTTCACATCGCATTTCATACTTGAATCGAAAAACAACATTTTATTTTTGCTTTTTTATTGCTGGGTGAAATTTAAAAAAATTTACGTTGAAAATGTCGGCTTTGCTATTTTTCTTTCGCTTTGATTTTGTTTGCGATTTAAGCCAAATGATTTGTTGTTCAACTTAGTACAATTTGACAAAAAACAACAATGGCAGTTGCTGCAAAGGCAACATTGAGTTGGGGGAGCAGGCGCCTGGTTTACTGGCAGAAAATAAAACCGCCGCACGGTGGAAGTAAAAGCATTGCCGTAACGTAGCATAAACAAACACAGAAGCAGAATATGTGAAACGAAAATAACGAATTTGAAGCAGTCGACGGTTGTGGGCTTAAATTAATTAAATTGATGGCGAAATGTTGTCAACGAAGAGTATAATTTATATGGATAACTCAAGGTACATAGAAACTGCACTGCATTTGGAATTGAGCGGAAAATTTTCATGAAAAACAATTGTCATTTTGGTAACATTTATACTGTTGGTTAACTTAAACTTGCCTATGTTTTGCCATTTTAAATTACGTCACAAAGCAGACTTTCGAGCTTAAAGATTTCTGTGAACTATACGAATTATAAATACCAACACTATCATAACGGTATTCGGTGATACTGTGGTATAACCAGTACACTATTCGATTTCTTTCTAATGTTTTGCTATTTTTAATGGCACGTCCCAATTTCCTTTTATTTCCTGTTAGCTGCTTCCCCTCTGTGAGCGCATCTAGAAACTTGGCTTACATATTTTGCTACACTCTTTTGCTGGCATTATTTTCTTTTTGTGGCACAAATGAAGATATTTATTGCTTAACGTAATAGGTTGTGAAAAAAGTAAGGACGTTGCAGTTGGGTGTAGACGACTGCACATCTCTATTTACAGCATTATGAAAGTTTAACCCACGCATTATTATTTATATTACTTTAAGAAATATACATTTTTAACCAACGATAAGCAAATTTGATGGCTCGATCTATAGAGCTCATTATTGGTAAATTTTTCAATCCAAACACGTTTATTGTCATCTGCTTATCCGCCCACATATGCAATTTTCCGGAGCTTATCATGCACTTTGAATATGTACACGTTCATCTTGTTAGACAAGACTTTACGATTACTTAGCTACGCCCGCTAGGGCATGGTAAATTGCGAAAATCGATACGCCTACTCCCGCCCTAACAAATCGCGAAACTCAAAAACAGATTTAAGGTCATTGAATTGATATCAAGAGGACCGGTTTTGACTCTTTCAGGCTGGTATTTTACTAAAAACATAACTTAGCCTATATTACTGGTTATTACTTGTATTAAATTGACAAAAACAATGAATTGTTTCGATGTAGACATTATTTTAAATAAGTCTCCCAATTGAATAAAAAAATTAAATATAAATTTCCTCTAGAATTCATTTTGACGTCGTTGGCTGGAAAGACGAAGATTGTCAGTCTGGTATTGTTTGGGAATGATCCAGAAATAACAAATAAGAGGAAAATAGCAAAAATAATTAATAGGGTTTCAATCAGATGCAACTGACAGCGCAATACTCTGCACGTAGTGTTATACAGAATTTTATGAGAACTCTGGGCATGAATAGAATAATCAGATTCTTTTCATTTCAAACGATATCAAGTGATGAAAACTACCGAACCCATATTTGCACAAGGGCCACTTAATATCCATGTGTGTTTTGTAGCTGTGCATTGAACTGTAAATGCTTTGTAATGGATTCTCTTTTAAATGAAAGTTTACAAAAAAACAAGG
The DNA here is from genome assembly GCA_004149465.1 of Drosophila nigromelanica. Taxonomy (NCBI): domain Eukaryota; kingdom Metazoa; phylum Arthropoda; class Insecta; order Diptera; family Drosophilidae; genus Drosophila; species Drosophila nigromelanica. The sequence continues at coordinate 17,820 of SCDS01000641.1, forward strand.
TTTAATAGGCGTGTTATGCACTCAAAGCATACAAACAAAATACAGAAACCACTTGAGCGTACACACCATATACATATGTAGTTAACTAACGTTTGAGTTATAAATACAATTTTTATACACTGGCAAGGGCATTATAATTTTTTCGAGATATGTAATGATGACATGAAGAGGTAGACTGCGTGGGTCGGATCATACCACTATAAGTGCTATATACCCTTTATATAACATATATAACAATTACAATTTTAAATGTGTCTATATAAACGCTGTTAAAAACTGCCTCTGATATTATGTGGAAGACTGGCGAATGAATGAAAGAACTTATATATGTATGTATTCTATAAAGTTAAAACGAAACCGCCAAATTAAGCGGAATAACAAAGCTTTACAAAAACTTTTTCATTTTGGAAACTGTTTAGATTTTTATATGTAATATATTACGATAATTATTACAGTGTGCTTGGTTAAAATCCTTAGACTGCGTTGTGGGGCTTGGTTCTATGATTCTGATTGCACAGGTTCTACACTTAATAATAAATTGAAAAAAAGTGTGCATGCATATGCTAGTACACACACTGGTCCATTACAGTCCTCAAAGCAGAAAAATTTCATTGGAAAATAATAATTGAGAGCAGGAAACTTTTTATACTCGTTCACGAGGTGAAACTAGTATATTGGGTTTCTGCAATGTCATGCTGCCGGACAGACGGACGTCCGGATGAACGCAAATTTTTTTTCGGCGGAATTGAAGTTAGGACTTAAACATTTTTTTGTCGATAAAATTTCGTTACACCTGAAATCGATAAAATGATAATATTTCCCACAGTTTCAAAGCTAGATTACTCTTGACCTCCCCCAAACATTTCGACCTTGATATTTTGGCCGCGCCCACTAGAACGCCTACGCTGACCTCCAAATCTTCCGCAGTCTTAGAGCTTAAGTCACCAAATTTGGCAGTCAGATTTCGGATGACCACCTCTAAAGGTCGAGACTATTATATACTCTATAGCACCTTATACCTTAATATCACAGATTGGCAAGTCACATTCTAAGATTTGCAGTGTTTTATAAATCAATCCTTATAAATAAATCGGTTTTTTATGAGAAAAACAACGCGCACTTTACATTACCGATATAATAAAACCAATATTCATTTCGGATTAACTTCACTAACTTTTAACCATTTAACCACTATACTGGTAACAAGACTGCGAGCACAGTATGAATCAGTCGGTCACATCCGACTGCAACGCACTTTTAATTGGGTTCAGAAATGTGTATATACTTAATGTTCACGAGTTGAAATTAGCATGCAACCTACATAACTTATTGCTTGCATTCTTATTAAAAAAAAAAATAAAAAAATTAATAGACACTCAAAACCAACAAACATGTTGTGTAGGTAAATTGCATTTAATTTACTCTTTTCACAAGAGGTTTGCACTGCTTTTGGTTTTTGTTGTAGCGTGTGTATTACAGTAGGTTCGATTGTTGGATTGTATGCTTAATAGTACATGGGGTTTTTATTTACTTTAGCTTTTAATTGATAATACATCATTTTGCAAATATGTACATTTCATATTTTGATACTGGTCGGTGAATAATTGTCATTAAACATGAATATTTCATAAATAGGGATATCACTAATACAACAAAATTGGATAGATAATATAGAAATATATGTCAAAACATGGAAAAGATAAAATAAAGTAACAACATTGTTGTCGGGTGTAATCTTCTGCGTAATACTCGAAATAGCTTGACCTTTAGATTAAAATGTCTACCAAATATATCTCTAAAACTCAGAGGATATCGATTTTTGCGATTTTCAACTCCTCCTCAGTGAGTGTAGTAGAAAATCTTACCATTTTATCCACAAGCATATATCCAAAGTATCACGTCTCTATCTTTAATAGTAGCGTAAAAATTTCGTACGGACGAACAATAAATAAAATTCAATATAGTATTTTCACTTTGAGGACGTGTAAAAGCAAAGAAGATTAATCTAGTCTAGGGTACCCAACTAAGAGATACGTTGTTACCAGATAAGAAAACCCGTACATTTCCAGCACAAATGCTGATAACACGTTATTGTAGCCCGTGCTTCTTCTTTAAGGCATTTAAAGTTGAATTCTGGCTTTGTGTCTTTGGCTGAATATCAAGTTTTCTCGATTTTTGAGAGGTGGTAGGAGATATCGATCGATGTTGATGCTAATCTTCTTTTGGCTGTAACATACATTTGCACAACTTCATGATACGTTGTTTAACTCATTTTCAACGAGTACAGAATACATTTATCATAAATAATATATTTTTTAAATTATCTAAATAGCTTGCAAAGACAGTGTTGCCTTATGATCTATTTGAATTATTCTCTTATACCATATACATCGCTGGGCTATTAACATCAAAAACTAATTACTGAATAAATTTATATAAAATTATTTACTTATATATACATTTTTTTATTGTGTATGGAACACAATGCATTGGGCATGCGCTTCGAAAAGTATTTAAGCGTATACTTACTTAACCTTACATTTTTTCAAAACGCAGGATCAAGAGGGTCCAAAGGTAATTCCCGAAGAAACGGAGTTAAATTCATCCAAAACAACGGTGTCAGGCTCTTTGGAGGAGGCAGCTCAGTCCATTGGTAATGGGAAAAACGTGCAGGATGATGACAATTGATTGAAAAGCATCAATTTACTGATGCGTACACGGGGCGTATGAGTGATATTACAAAACATTGAAATTATATAATAAAAAAAAATCATATAAAATTAACCAAAAACCATATGAGAAATATTTAATAGCGTTTTTTTTTTGTAAAATGTTAAAAAAGTTATTGTTAGTTGTACATGTGTTACGAATATGTTGTATGAATTAAGCAAATAAACTAAATTTTGTTGAACACAAACACTACCCATTAATTTACATTGAAGTGTCACAACTTGAATTTGCTTGGAAACTTTTTTATTTGCTTTGCTTAAATAAACTGTAATTATCAACAGAAACTTTATTTTCTTTATTAAATTTACACATGAGTTCATTTTTATTCTAGAAATGTTGAATTTTTTTTTGTTGTATTTTGTTTGCGAATCAGATCTTTCAGTTTGAGTTTCCATAGCTAAAGCTGACTCTGTTTAAATTATTTTTATTTTATTGATCTACACATCTCTTAATGAACGTAGCATTTTAATTACAAACTTATTTGTATTTTATTTATATTTTTATTAGTTCTGATTGCTTAGAGAAAAGGAGTATATTGGTTTTGTGCAGTGCCCGTTTTGTTGTCTGCCTGTCTAAAATGCCAAGCGTCTGATAATTGGTTCCAATCTTTTGGCCTCGCCCAGCATATTATAGCTCCAACAGCTTAAGAGCCAGATTCGCAAAATTAGAGCCAACATATTTCTTTCCTCGCCCTCTTTTTCTGTGGTTTTAAAACATGCTTAAGTCACTGCTAGAGAGTTATAATCGAGGAGTCACCAACCCCTATTTATACCGTGCACACATTAAAAATGGGTATTTATTTTGAATACCTTTTCATATTTGTCCCAAATCAATAGATATCAATTGTCGAGGAATGAAAAATTTGCAGGCTCACCTCTAAAAAGTTAAAAAAAAAAATGCCAGATTTTAGCAATTCTTTAAAAAGCTTGTCACATAGAAAAAAATGTATTATGGTTTTTCTTCACATGGGGCCTATATGTATAAAAAAAAAGTAAGTTTGGGGAATGATACAAAAAAAGTTCAGTTTTGTTACATTGTGTTAAAAGAGTAGGAGCTCTAAAACTTTGAATATAGATTTTTGTTAAGTTTTCACAGATCAATAGTATTATACTACTCGGATGAGTCTTACATCTTTTTTTAAGTGACACATCAACAATTTTCCAAAGTGTGGAGAAACCGAACGAAGAAGCACAACCACTGCCAATTCTGTGCAGTCTGCAAAGTTCGCATTTTTAATTACGTATATTATCTTATAGTATACACAGTTCAGGAATTCACTCGCCACAAAATTGAAGCAACCTTGCGCTTTGACACTTAGTCAAGAGGAATTTTCCATGGTAGAGTCTGAGGAAAAAAGCATCTTAGCTGCTAGCTGAAGTGCGTGGTGTATTTATGTGTGCGTGTGAGTATGTAGACGTGCACGGAAGTCCGAATGTATGTGACGGCAATTCACGGTAACTTTTATCTAGTCGAACACTCCCGACTTGAGGTCTCTACTAATTCTTAAATATTTATCTATAATTTTTTATTAGGTTTCATAGATTATTTTAGATTATGCCACGGTTTTATTTCATTTTAGCTTTTGAACTTTTTTGTTTTGAGATGTTTTTATTGCACTTTTATCTATGGCACTATACAAAATGTAGCCAACACTCTTATAAATAATCCTACGGAATGAGCAAAACAATATTAAATACATTTAAATGCAAACAAATAGCATTTTAACTTTTGTTGCGTGTTTAAATTTATGCTAATTAATTTTCAATAACAGCTTATATTTACCCCGATGGCAACCCATTTAAAATACATTTTCTGTTTTATGTTAGGGACAGTAATCTCTGGTATATGCCACAAATAAATTGATAACCATTTCAGCGCATTCCTTTTATAATGTAAATAATGTCATTTTGTTAGGTAAAATTAATTAAAACTTTGTTGACACAGCATTGAAAAAACTGGATTATGTGATTATTTTTTAAAGTTTCTATATTTTTGTTTATTTACCAAGATGGTATGTACTTAAAAAAACGAGCGTAAATAAGTAGAAATAATTGTAGCTTTTAAAATTAACAGTTTAAAATATAATGAATATCTTTCGAAATATTTGTTTATAGGAAGCAAGTTTAAAACAACTATTTTAAAGTCTATCGCTCTGAATTGAACTTAACTTATTTAAAATAAATTTAATCACTTCTGTCATTTACATAATTTGTAAGCATCATCAGAGCTGTGTGTTTTTTAACCACACATTATGGCATTAATGCAACATCAGTTGCACAATCCACACATACATAAGGTAGACTGTGGAGTGTGTGTATGTGTGTGGACTGACTCAAACAAATTTAAATACACAATATGTTAAGCCTATTAAATATTGTAGTAGCATAATTATAAAGGTTATTACTGCCAACGTTATTTATTTTTTTTAGTTAATAATTTCAATCCTTCAAGTCAATATTTTAATTATTGCAAGGTTAGCACAAAGAAGTATTCAATACAAATGAGCTCCTACTTTATCTACTGATGTGACAGCGGTTTTTTCGTAAATTTAACCAACCAGCCATCATCTCTAGCATCGGGGCGAGCTTTTGCCAAAGCTTCAGCTCCAACAAAGTCTCACTGTATAAGAGGCGAGTGCTGCGAGTTCTCACTGAAGTCCACTGTGTAGTACATGTCGTTCTCCAAATTCATTGCCAGATGTCGTTGGAACGGCCGCTCATGCAGCTGTCCAGCCAATGTTGTCTGGGTGTGGGGGCTGCTGCCATTTGGCTTGGAGGGCAAATGGCGCGTTAACTGCACCGGATTGCTTGATGCTGCAGTGCTTACGTCACGCTGTGTTGCTGTTGCGGGAGCATTGGGACCTTTGCCACTTAGCCAATGTTTGTTAAGCACGCCTTGTATCTTGGGTCGCCGGCTGAAGCCCAATATGGGTATAAACGAAGTGGAACGCGTAGAGAATTTACGGTATGTTTGATTGACGTTGCAGTGACAAATGGTGACCTGGTTGACGAAAGTATAAAACAGACCGTACCCAAATTAGGTTAGATTATGCAGTAGTTTTTGTTTTACTTGCGATTTTACACACAAAACTCAGTTATGTAACCCCTTCAACCCTTTAAATATGCACACATGTCGGCCGACTGGGAGATACCCTGAACTCATCCCCCTTGCATTCACAAAATTACAATCACGCAGCGGTGTGTGTCCAAAATCCGAAAGCTGTCCAAAATCGGTGTTCAAAATCCGAAATATTCTTGATCTGCGTATGCTTTACATATTAAATTAACTTTGGTGCATCTAGCTCCCATAATTTGACATAAACTTGTTTTGCGAATTTTATACACGAACTTAAAAATCCAAACTTCAACTCTCTGGATTTTATGAAGTGTCAAATTTGTTAAACTTAACCAAATTCCATTCTTTACTAACTTCTGCGTTTCTTAACCAAACCTGATGAAATTATATGCTATGGATTTTTTGTGCATAAGTATATATACATGCGAACTTAAGCTTGTGTCTCTAACTCTCAAAATAATACGAAAATAACAGCAGTTTCTCCACCTCTTATAATTTCCGAGATCAACGCGTTCATACATACGGACGGACGGACAAACAGACAAACAGACATGGCTAAATCGATTCGGCTGTTGATCCTGATCAAGGATATATATATTCCTTATGGAGTTAGACATTCTTACTTCTGTCAGTTACATACATGTTCACAAAACCAGGGAGTTTAAAAAGTACTTTCGGAAGTGCTACTAAAAGATTGTCCTCTAGTCCAGTGGCAGATTTTACTTTCACACATTAAGCTTGTTCTAAGACATTTGTAATGAAAATTAACCTAATAGGACTTGCTACAATAGTCTTTAGATAGACAGGTAAGTTAAGTAAAGTTGAAAACCAACACAGAGAGTGTAAGCCATGGATTGCTTCCAGAATTCCCAACAACATATTATGTGTATAAATTTGAATATTCTTGAAAATTTCCGCTCAATTGAAGCTCGGTAAAAAAAACCAATCATAGTTGGGTGCTGCGATGTTAAAGTAAGCCGTAATTCAAAGCATGGAAATGAATATGCAATGCGAACTCGCGAACTTTGTAAACCGCAAAGTACAATTTCCCCGTTGGTCAGTCCGTGTTCAAGTTCGTTCTGGGTCTTTCCCTCGTTTTGAAAAGGGGCAAATATAATTTGTGAGTGTTTGTGAGCGTGTTGTAAACTTACCACAACGGCAACGATGAAAATTGCGGCCGCCAGGACACCAGCCGCAAAATATGCATTATGCAATTCAATGGGACTCTTAAGCACAACCGATGAACTAAAAGTTTTGTCATTAAAATTTCTGGCGTTCGCATCGTCGACAATAAATTCACTCGAGCTCACGACAGTCTCCACCACAAACTCATCTGCAGGCACAAAATGAATATAAACGGTTAGTTCCTTCAGAGCCTACGGTTCGCGAACGCCTGCATGGCTTAGACAGTCGCATAGAAGCTTTGCATATTTTTTGGTTTAGCCAGGGTTAATAAGCACAGGATGAACACTTACCTTCGCACATTGTTCCTGTATACCCGGGACGGCAGGCACAGTAAAAGCTGTCCCCGCTCGACCAGCAAGTACCACCATGGGTACAAGGGTTCACGCTACACTGCTGAAAGTACTGAGAAAGTTATCGCATCGGTTATGGTTACTCTTATAAAATTATAATTCACATCCATATGTCTGTCCATGCATGCGTGCACCAACTCATTTCTTCTATTCAAGCTAACAATTAATTTGGAGTTTTGTGTGCATCTGGCATATAAAATATAAACGCGCTCATAATGTTGCGTCATAGTAAAATGTAATTAATTTGCCGGCTCCTGGCCACTCAGCTAGCAGGGGAATCTCATTAACTTCAGCAACAGCCGACTCCCACCAGTTTGCTAGAGTCTCCTAACTATTCGGCTCCCTCCTTTATCGCTGTCGCTAACGCCAACGCCAACGCCGTGTCTGTCGGTGGTAATTTCTGGGCTCAAAAACTCACAGTAGATTATTTTCCCCCACTCGCGACAAAGGACCATGTCCTTCATTGTGAAAAGCTTTAATTATGAAGCCTGACGCTTAATTCATGTACACTCTATTAGGTTATATTTTACCACCGCAAATTATAAAGTCATTGAGCTTCTATTAAATATTGTGAAGAGCGTCTGTTGATGATAAGGGACATGGTAGACTTCTAGTTCAGGCTTGACTTAATTCTTTAGAACCAAAACCTGGGTTCATAAATGTAAAAAACCAGGTTCATGAACCGAAACCAAAGCCGATACATTGGTTCAAACCGAGAACCTAACCAATGACATTTTTTAGTTTTGATTTTTTTTTTGGGTTTGCAGCCTTGATTAAATTACCGTATTCCAAAAGTCGTCTGTTATTAAGGAGGGGGCTATTTTAAGCGTTGGGAAGGATGAATGTGAGTGCTCGAGAACGCAACTTGTATTTTATTTATGGTAAAATGGATAATGGATAAACAACGTTTTTAACAAAGTGCAGAGAAATTGGGTATCTCGCACAACTTTGCCTATTATCAAGATAACGACCCCAAACATACATCAGGGGTCGCAAAGCTTTGGATAACACAAACCTACCCCAAACTTAAAGAAACGCTTGCACAGAGCCCCGACCTTAATGTAATTGACTATTTTTAGAAAGAGCTGGCTAGAAGAGTGCATACAAAGAAATTGAAATCACAGGATCAAATGAATGAGGGTCTACTATAGGCATGGAACTCCATAGAGTCATAAGTATGAACAAACTTGGTAAAATCTGTTCCAAAAAGGCTTCCAGGATATTCTAGATAACAAAATTGAGTCTATTAAAATTTAAAAGTACGAACGAAAGTCTAAACAATTTTTAAAATATCGACTTTGCTTCCAAACCCATACTTGAAAACGTAAATATCATACCATAAGAAATAAATAGTATTGTAAATCATATTTTTAATAAACATTAATGACCATTCATCTATAGATTAGAGGGGTCTTATTCAATACCACAGAAAATCTTATCTGTTATGAGTATACATCATAAAAATTTGTCGTTTTTGGATTAGTTTCAATGAATAATATCTTTAAAAATGCTATTCTTACATATTTAAGAGATTATACAGTTAAACAGCCAGCAAATTACTTCGGAACGGCAATTGTGAGACTTTGAAATCAGAATTTTATAGAATACTTTGGAAAAAAAATCAACTAAATCGGTAAAAAGGTGTCTAGCTTTACAATGTTGTTCTTCTGCCGTCTTATTTTTCATATAAATACCAACGACGCTTAATTAATGATGCTATGTAAATATATGAGCGCAGAAGAGTCGAAAATTGTTTTTCGACTTTTCCCCAAATTTTAAAGTCAAACATGTAAGAACGTTGCAATCGGGCGTTACCAATTGCGTTATACTCGTTCGCGGTCTTATTGTTATTCTGAAAAACTTGGGTATTTAGAAATCTAAATATATACCGATATTTAAAACCGAAGGTGACCAGTACAATACCTACAAAATTTGGGGTCTATAGCTCTAAAACTGTGGCAGATATAAGCATTCGAAATTCGTAGGGCAGGGTGGCTGGGAGGTGCTCTAGTGGGCGTGGTTGGGATATCAAGGTCACAATCTTTGGGGGAGGTCACCAGTTATCTATATACCAAATGGTGACTCTATCTTTAAAATTGTCAGAAATATACACGTGTTATCGATTGGAGCTGTTGGGTATACCTATTTTTGCGATTACAGGGGCGGGCGGGGGCGTGGCCGGAAAATTTTTTGTTTTTTTTTTGGGGAAGTATTCCAGCAATAGTTTTGCAAGATTTGGTGATTCTAGTTCAAAACCTGTGGGAGATATAGGCATATCCGATTTTGA
>SCDS01000642.1:0-28059 GCA_004149465.1 Drosophila nigromelanica
GACTTCCTTGCGGAAACTGCTGCCGCATGTACCAGAAGAGCTGCGGGATTCTGTTCTGCCAAATCGGCGGCCAATTTTCTCTTCAATCTTGAGCCTGCTTCTGAATAACCTAGATGCGGACGTCCCATTTTACTTTGCAAATTAGTCGCATGTCTTTCAGGGTCCAGTTTAACTGACGATTTGATTGAGAGCCACTTTGAATGTTTAATTTTAAAATTGGTAACATTTCGCCCACATTTTGATAAATTTTTTTGCATGTAATTGTGAAAACTCTTGGATTTTTGATTAATTTGAGCTCTCGTACTTGGGTCAATATCACTCAAACCGACTTGACAGCAAATCCATTCAGAAATAGACTTTTCTGTTCTCTTGGTGCTCCATGCTTCAAGCAACTGTAAATTGCTGAAGACAAAAGTACCTGCAACATATTGAAAACGCGGAAAACGGAAAACGCGCAAATTTGCGCAAATATGATTATTATCCTCTAAAAGTGTACATTACTATTGACAATGAGACATATTTACTTTTTGGCACAGATTGGCACGGTGTTAGTTATACTCCATAAATCACGAGCATTTGGGTTTACTTTTCAACATCAATCACTTAAGCAAGACACATAAACAAAAAATAACACATATTGAACAGTTACTACATGGGATTTATATTTTACATACCTTGCTCTTTATTTTTCATTATTAATATAATTTAAAGATTACGAATGTAATTTTCTACAACACTTTAAACTTTTATAAATTTTTGCACGTTGCAAATGTAAACAACTCTTTACCTTTTCTGCTGTCCAGACATTCAACTTTAAAGGGTTTTGCATAATAATATTGACATCATCAAAGCGTTTTGTAGCTGCCCGCCTGCTCCATAAACCGTAGCGCCCCCTCCTCTCTCTACCTCTCCTTTTTGATTGACCCCCTTCCCTCCCTCACTTCCGCTTGAGCAGATGTTGCCTGATTTATGTTCGTGCTACTTACGTGGCAATAAAATACGAGTAAACGGAAAAGATCAGCTGCGGGTAAAAGTTGATTTTAGTTCCACACATTTTGCTTACCTGAAAATAAACAGAGAGAGAGAGAGAAAAAACAAAATTAACACCATAATTAAAAGATAGAGAGAGAGTAAAATAAATAAGCATATAAAATAATAATTAAGGCAATAGTTTGCATAACAAATTTTTGGTAGAATAAGGGATAAGATACACCCAAAAAATGTGTCTAAATTGAAATACCCAAAAATTTGACAATCTGTTTTTTTTTTAGATTTTTTAAGTAATTATTGAGTTTTCAAAATTTTTCATTTAATAATTTTAGATATTTGAGACGCATTTTCCTGGGATAATGTAAAAAAAAAAACAATCGGACAGTCTCAGCTAAGCTCAGATATTAGCAGTTAATTAGGCAGGCGGGCACAGAGTAAACCGCGAAAAAGCGTGGCTAGCACTGGCCAAAAAAAAAAAAAAAACATAAATAAACAAAAAAAAATGTTTGTCTATATTTGCATATCGTTGGGAGAGTTTGAACTACTTTCGTGTTTGGGTCGCTTGAAATGTCGCTTTGGCCTTTTTTTGCGCGCACAATTTATGCATTGTTTGCAGAACTGTTTGTTGGCCAAGTTGCAAATAGCAGCTAGCACTGCGAGCAGCGAGCAGGCAGCGGTGAGCCGTGACGACCACAGTGCGGCGGCAACTAGAAGCGGCTCAAAAAAGCCGAAGCGCAAACTCATTTTACTCGGCCAGAAGCTGAAGCGGCAGCAGCAGAAGCTTTCACAAATCGCAAACACAGACGACGACAACGACGACGGCGGCGTGGAAAAACAGTTAAAAACGTTGCGAGTTCATTGTGGCATGCACCGACCAAAGCGGCAACCACCTCATTGCGCCCCTCCCCTTCCCTCTTGCCCTCTCCCCATCCTCTCCATAACTGCGCGCGTTCTACTGAACCGTCGCCTGAACTTTGCGTTTATTATGAGTTTTAGCCAAGTTTATTTCCTTGGCTTGTTTCAAATCGTAGCAACAGCTTCTTTATAAACACATAACGTAGTCAGCTTTGGCGCAAAACAGTTAGAATAATGGTGATTGATAAATATTGTCTATGCACGATTTTCTGGCAGCGTTTAATTGAAGTTTCAAGCGCAAGGTCTAGGCCCAGTTGCAAAGCCGCTCTAATTGATGCCAACCCAAACAGTTACTGCAAGTTCAACAGTTTGGCCAAATGATGTTTATTGCTGTTGCTGTAGTTCTTGTTGTTCTTGTTGTTGTTGTTGTTGTTGCCGTTGCTTTCACCCGCCCACGCAGACAATCAAAACGTCGCAGGCCAGGGAGCAGCTGCCAGTTAACTGAGTTGGCCAATACGGTAGTTGATTCTTTGGCTAATAGTGTGGCGCATTTTTATGACAACTTTATGAGATAAAGGTGAGGCATAGAAGAGAGAACTTTAAACCGATAGAGTATAAATATTTAAAATATTCAGTATAAAGTATATAATACATATATATGCAAATAAATTGGATAGGTATTTTATAGCATATATGAAATGGAAATGGGAAAAATACATTTTAAAAAAAGTAAGCATTATGCAAAACGGCTTACATAAGAATTATAGATAGAATTATATCAAATGTTTTTTTGTTAGTAAGGAAATCCCAATCAGGCAATCCCAAAGTCAGTAGTTAGAAGTTTTATAAAACTTATTACATTTCCTTTCATTAAAAATTGTAATATGTTTATAATATTTCAGCATAAATGAATCAATACTACTATATCAAATATTCCCATTAAAATCAGATCAGCATTTATCACCGCACATACTATTATTATATCTGCAAGTGTATTTAAGCATCAAATAAAAACTGTTCTAGTTGATTCTCATTCTCGCATCTCAATTGCAGCTGCTGTTGCTGCAGTTTCTACAACTTCTTCTTCTTCCAGTTCACTTTCCAAGGCTTTTTCAGCTGCGCCAGTTTTCTATTTGTTTGCTTTCTTTTTGTCTCTCTGACAAAGACAATAACTTTAATTTCCCATTTTCCACTCGCATGATAAATAGAAAAGTGAATTGCCTGCAGTAGAAAAAACAGCAACAAAAACAAAAAATAAATAAAATAAAAATAAAAAAAGATCTACACAACTTTCAAGTTCTCAACTTTGTGTGTGCGCTCTGTGAAAGATGCGACAAGTGATAAGAACGCATGCGTTGCTCTGTCGTAAAGTTTTCCATTTCCAAGGCATCAGCTTAGCAGCCTGTGTGCAACAATTTTCCGCATTTTCCTCGTGTGCTGAGATGCTGGCCACAGGAGCAAAACAGTCAACAGATAAAAAACATGAACACAAAATGCCAACAGCAAATTGAGGAGGAGGAGGAGGAGCAACATTTACAGCAGCTGCTGGAGGACGCAATCTTGGCAATTGCTGTCGATGCGCTCTGCGCCAGGCCGCAGTCGAGCAATAAAAATAATAATCAAACCGCAGCAGCAGCAGCAGCAACAACCGCGTGTTGCGTGGTTGGAAAGTTATGGCCACAGCCAAATAGATGAAAGGCAGCCAGAATCGAACCTGGCCAACAACTTGGCTATTAGAAAACGAGCAGCAACAGAAACTGCTGCAGAAACTGCAGCAGCAACAGCATCACGCAGTCAGCCCCCGATTGTAATTCGATAATGAGTATGCTCTTAAGAGTGCCACACGAATTGCATAATATCTGGATCAAAAGTCCAAAAGAATGTGGCGATTGGCCAATAAACTCAACGAGAAATTACAGTCTATACCCCATAAAGTGCGAAATTGCATTTACCATTCTATAATAGTACAGTTAACGTAAATGCCGCCCATAAATACAAATCAACAGAGAGAGAGCAACAAGGCCTTCTGTATTCGATAAAACGCAGCAGCTGGAATAACATTCGCTTTGATTTTCTTTACATATCGAAGTTCCTTGCATTTAATGGCACATAAAAAGTTTATAAAATTACATTTTTGTGTGGCATATTTTACGATTTATGTGTAATAACTTGGGAATAGATAGAATAAAATCGAATTTTCATCTTGTTTAACACATTTTACATTTTTGAGCCAATTAAAAAAATTATTGAATTTTTTTAAAATATATTTTTGGGTTTTTATCCCCCTTACTCATTTTCGAAAAAAAAAAAACATTTTCAAAATCTAAAAATGCGAGTTTACATTTTTAATCGACTTCGATTCTACATTTAATGAATTTTTGAAAAAAATTATTTTTTTTTTTTTATGTCGAAATTTTTCTCAATTTTGGCATGATTTTTGACAAAAAAAAAAAAAAATTTGACCCCCTCAGAATCAGATGAAATGTTGTTCTTTATACTTTTTGTCAAAACTCAACCGATTTTCATATTCGATAACATTTTGGTTATGATTTTACCAATTTTTTAATTATTTCTAATTTTTAATGAATATATTAAATATATATTATTGATACTTTTCTCCCTCGCTCGAACCACTGCCTTTCTAAATGTGGCAAAAAGCTGACGCCCTAAATTTGTTCCCATAACTGAGCAGAGTTGCAGTTGAGTGCGCTTAATCAGTGAACTTTTGAACTGCAAAATGATTTACAAGATCTTGACATGGAGATCTCGTTGAGATCTCATTGAGAGTTTACTTTGATCGCTGATCCGTTGGCTGATCGTTTGGTCAAAAGAGTTTTGCGCCAACATTTCGCACGCCAAATTGATTTCAATCACTGAACAATAAACAATTTTCATAGAATTTGCACAGTTGAGTGCATTTTCTGCTATTGTTGTTGTTGTTGCTGCTGACCCAGTGCTCCATTAAGAGTCTGGCCAATCTCCGACAGCAACAACAACAGCAACAATCAAGTGGCAAACAAAACGTTAATCTGGAACAATATGAAAATAGCAAATCACTCGACACAACTCCAACCAATCTCTGCCGACTGTTGCTGCTGCTGCTGCTGCAGCTGACAATGAGTCGGGAGAAACTTGCAGCAGGAGGGCAACAGGTGGGGCGCAGGGATTTGGATTCGTGCTGAAACTGCGACAGCTGCGCCTGCGTAAGCTTCTAATGGACGCTGGCCCACGCCCACAGTCGCCTGGGCGATGATTTATGAGCGGAGGCTCCTCCACTTGGAGAGAGAAGTGAAACCTCAGTTCCCCCCTCCACCCTCCCTTAATCCTCATCATCGTCGTCGTCGTCGTCAAGTCAAGGTGTGAAATGTTGCAGCCAGATGCGAGCTTCAATCGAAGCACAGAATCTTGGCCAGGCAACTAAATAAAACAGCTAAGAGTACTCTACACGAGAGTGACTGACCAGAAGATACCCTGTACTTCATTCAGATTTGTTAATTAAATTCTATCTTCAATATAAGTCCTAAATCTTACCAAGCAAAACAGTAAAAATGGTTTAGTTGGGTGTGCCCGATATTATTCTTTGATCAAAAAATAAAGCTGAATTTGGATATATATCGATTTTGAGAAAGTATGTTGCATATAATATACAAGAATCTATTTTGAAAGGTCTTGAGTTCATATAAACTTCTTCTGAAACGAGTTGAATATAGATCAGATCAACGTTCTGATCAAAAAGAGTGTAAGAATATGTTACCCTTTAAATATATACGCTTTAAAATTAAGGTGTTCTCAGGTTGATTTATCGTTTATATCTACTCTTACATGTGGAGAGACATTTAGAGGCATACTAAATGGGTATTTCAGATACCTCATTATGTCTGCATATGGCACAACTGCATATATCCTTATTTACCCTTTTTTTGTGGCTAAAGGGTATATAATGAGCGCAAATTGCAGTTGCATGAGGATGCAGCGTATCCGGCGGAATATCTCTGGGCCAAAGATTAATCGCTTGGCTTTGAAGTTCAGCGTGTTGAGTGTCAAAAGCTGCAAAACTGCGAACAAAGAGCCGACAACTGGCGAGTGTTAATGAAGCAGCAGCAGCAGCAGCAGCAGCAGCAGCGGCAGCGGAGCGGGCATGATGAGCCACTGCTTCAGAGTGCAGCTTGAGCGAGTGGTGCAACTAGTGGTGCAGTGGTGCAGTCGGCAGGCCACCCACGCATCGTTTTGGTGCCAAATCCAAATCCGGCGACTGCCAGCGACGCCAGTTGAAGTCAACTTATGCAGCTGTGCATAACGGCAGTTTACCAGCCACCCACTCGGCCAGCCATAAAGCAAGAGATCGGTGGGAAGCGGGAGGGAGGGGCACTTGCAATACTTATGCATAATAATAGTTTATACAGCTAAACAAAAACGAAAAAAGAAGATCTTTTCGTAGCCGAAGACGAGTTGAACTTGCACTTGGGGTTACGATCCTCAGAGTGAAGCTATTGATTTCCAAGAGGAGACAAGTGAATGATTAATGAATCAACTCGTCTCGAGTGCTAAGCTAACAAATGGTGCGTTTTATCTGAATATCATGTTATTATTATGGCTAAACGATGCAAATGACAGACGAAATGATTATCGATTTCTGGTATCTTCTACTTGTATTAAGATACATGAGTCGAAAGACCATTAAGAAAGAAAAGTCTATTTTAAATGTCATATTTTTAGGCGTTTTTAAACAATTTGGTCTGTTGGGAGACAATAGTTTAAAAAGCTGTTAAATAGGGGAAAATATTTGTATACAATGCATATGTCTCAACCTCAGGATGATATAAATTGAATAAATCTGTTTATAAACTTAACATCCCATATTTATTATAATTTTATATACATTTAATTCTATAGATCTTGTTAAATACTGATTTTCAACTTTCTCAGATTTAAATGTGCTTCAAATTCTTTGTACATTATTCAACTTGTTTCGAATGTTTTTGAAGATAGATATACTTATAAAGTACATTAACTTTAAGAATAATATTTATAAGCTTTCTCATCCTTTAAATATGGGTACTTATTTCTTTCGCCTTTCTTTTGCCAATAACGAGATAAACGAATGCATTGACCCCTGTTATATAAGCTGTCGATTAACATTAGGTTTAAACACCGCACCACCGCACCGCCGCACCACCCACAATGTGGCTAACATAACTTGCTTAGATTTCACACCAAGAAGCCGCACAAAATGTCGCCTTGCTGCCAAGTTTGCTTAGTGCAACAACTTTTACCACAAATCGGATTTCCTGCAACGATTTGTGGCAGCCACCGCCGCCTTCTTCTCCTCCGCCGCTGCCTTCTCCTCCGACGCGCTCCACACAGCTGGCCTCCTGGTTATGTTGTATTTTAGCTCTGGCCAAACCGAGTGGAGACCCCAAGCAAAGTAGATCACACTAAAGCAACAACAGCAACAACAACAAAATGGAAACATGGAAAAAGTGCCACTGAACGTTAACCGGAGCAGGAAGAATCGCAGTTGCAATTGCGAATTGCGAATCAAATCAAATCAAAGACAAATGCCACAAATATTTCCCAAGGAAATGCAAGAGATTCTTTTTTGTTCATTTCTGCCATGTTTTCCAAGAAGCGAGCAAAGGAAACGATGCGACAGAGCCGACAAGTTTTCCCTTATTTGATGATGAGGCGGCTGCCAGTTGACAACCAGTTTAGTTCGGGCCAACTAACAACGAGAATAGAACAAACTGCCACTCGATGTTTGCTAAAACAATCACGAAACAAGAGACAAAGCGAAAAGCAAAGCAGAGCAAAGCAGCGCACCGTAAAACAGCGGCAAAAGTTTTAATAGAGAAGATATCATAAGTACACTGAGAAAAACGAACAATTACTTAAAATGTATACAAAATAGCAAATTAGATTTTTAAAAAAAGTTTTGGATTTTTTTTTATCAGAATTCTTATTACTTTATTTAAGCTTAAAACGAGATTTTAAACCGCAAAAACTTTCATTCAATTATATATTTGATTGATCATAAAAGAATTTCGGTTTAATTTACTGCAGTACAAAAGATAACTAATTTTTATACATTTTAACTATAACGAAAAAAATTAATCTACCAAAATATAATACAAATTGCGCTTGAAACTCGATTAAATTAAAACTTTATTAAGCCCAATTTGGTTTTATTATTATTTGAATCAATTATTTTCTTTCACTGTAACAAGAATGATTTGAAGAACAAGCCCAGCAGAATAAACTTAGGTATTGGGTGTGGAAAACTTGTTTTTCCGCGCTTTGATAACGTGCCAAAATTGCTGAAACGCCAGCTGCAGAGGGCTCCAACTAATTGCACAGGCGCGCCCCGCCAACAACAACAAAAACAATAAAAATGGATGCACCCGATCAGCCCAAGCGGACAGAAGGAAGGTTGGCAGGCTGGCAATTGCCCAACCCGAGAGTTAGATCTGATCATCATCAACGTAAGCATGATCGTCATCGCCGTTGTGATCATAGACCCATTGCATATTCATAGTCATAACGAGATGAGGCCTGGAGTGCTTGTTGTTGTTGTTGTTGCCTCGTTGTTGCTTGTAGTTTTAATTTGCCTCACCATGTTCACACGTCGTGATGCAGCTGACCCACTGGCCCCTCCCCGCACCCCCCTCAACGGACTCACAGCGCTAACTAACTGCTCATTTGCCTGGTTATTTTAATTAACCCAAAAACAATTCAAGCAAGTGTGCAAAAATAAAGTAAACTGGGAGCAGGCGAGAGGGGGGGTGAAGTGGGGTGACAACATAGGAAATGTCTAAATACGAACTGGCTAAGATTATGTGGCCAAATGGGCATAAATCAGCTGACAGGCTGCGGGGCCGGGTTAAGTGTAACTGCAAAGCAGGCTAATGAATGTATCTGACAGATACATCTGCATAGAGCGACCACGACAAATAGACTTATAAAGCAGCTAGCCGAAAAACGCTAGCAAAACGCCAAATGGAAGAGGCAATAAAAAGCGTTAACAAGCCAACAACCAACAACCAACAACCAACAACAACAACAAGCAACAATCAAAAACAACAACAACAATTGGCAACGTCAGACAATAAAATACACTTAGCTAAGACAAGAAAGCTAACAAATTTTCCAGGGTGCCGAAAACTGAATACCCTTGATAAGTTTAGTCAGAATAATAAATAAAAATACATTTTGCCTAATTGTTCCTATGATAATTATATGATATAGTAATCCAATGTTCAAAATAGTTAGATAATAAGTTGAGAACACGTTTAAAGTCGTTATTGAGAAGTAATATTATATAATATTATATTATAATATTCTTACACCTATATGAACTAGATATTTATAATTTTTAGCCACACTTAATGAGGACTAATAAAATATCTTATGAAGTTGGCTCAAAATATCTTAAAAACCAAACTGTTTTAATGTTTTTTGAGAATTTTTTAAGAGACAAATTTTATTGCATATGCGTTACATGTTTCGTAAGAAAATTCGAATAGCCTTAGCTAGGGTATACAATTTGAGAGCTGCGCAGCGTTGTCGGGAGAAGCCCATATCGCGGTCTTCAGGCAGACCTCGCTTAAATTGTTGTTAACAATTCTGGGACCAAGCGAAACACATAAATTTGTTTAAGGCCAGGCCAAGACGAGGAAGGCTGGGGGCAAGGGGGCGAAGAGCTGTTCTCGAGCGGCTGCCAATGTGGGTCAATTGAGCCCAGGTAGAGCAGGAAGTGGCGCGTGATCCAATGCGGATTCACATTGGAATTGATCAACTACCGTTTCACAGGCAGCAAGCAAGACGGCATTTATCAATTTGCAATCAGTTGGCAGCACTCGCAACACTCGCACTCACAATCGATGCGTGCGCAATTCTCGACAGCCACAACAGCCTGGCACATGGTTTGCCTTGGCCAGCGCCAGTGCCAGCCACAGAACTGTTGCATCTTTTGGCTAATGCCAATTGACCAACCAACCAATCGGGAGTCAATGGACGGACGTCTTTTCAGTCTGTGCGCTGTTTGTGCCTGGAGCGCAATTCCATTTGGCTTTTATCATTTAACGTTCGAATGCAGCCGAAACCAAACACAAAAGCAAACGCTATAAAAATATTTGATGTAAAAATGTGTGCCAGATTTTATATACCCTGTGGCCATAAACAGGGAGTCATAATGGACAGGCATTAGGCCTTTCAGTATTGTAAATATTATTTTTTATAAACTTAAAAGTGTGCCAGCTTTCATATACCCTGTAGCAATAATGAAAACAGAATTTTAGACGGGCATTTCAGATACAAATGTGTGCCTCAATTATTATACCCTGTAAATCCAAATATTATATATTCTCGCTTAATATTTGCGATCAGAGTAAATTAAATCAGATATTTTTGTAAACAAAAATAAGCCAACTAAAAATGGGTATATGCCAAATACATATATGTATTTACATTTAATATCAGGGTACTCTCAGCTGGAGACAGAAAATATGGAATAATTATTAACAAAATAAATATTATAATAATATGTAAAACTATTATGTATTTTTTTCATAATTTCCCCATTTTATTTATTTAATAGGAGCTAAATAAACCCAATTAATAATGTATCTTTTCGGCATTTTAAGTTACTTTTGAATATCTGTTATACAACAAATAAAGTAAATGCCTTCAAATTAGTAGCAAATAGAATACCCATTACTTTTTATATTACAAAGTCACAACGTTCTACGCGCACTCACATTAAAATTAATCATTTTGTGGGTTAATTTTTAAGAGTTTTCCCAACCGACTTTCTATGTCAGCTGTCTGGCTTTCTGGGGTCGTCTTCTTTAACGGCTTTCAAGTGCTATGCAATATATCAAATCTGGCAACATTTATAACCCTACCACGCTCATCAGCAGCTGCAACTGCCTCATCATCAGCTCCCATCATAACAACGTCGTCATTCCTTGAATGCTTTTTATTCGTTAAATTTTTTCTATCATTTTATGGGCTATTTCATAAATTTAATTTTCTCCGCAGTCATTTGCAAAAAAAAAAAACAAACAAAAAAAAGAAAAGAAGGAAAAATGCGCAACATAAAGTCGTTAACAAGGTGGCGAAAAACAAAATATTGTCTTCATTAATCAGCAAAAATAAAAAAAAGAGCTAAAACGCAAGCTCAAGGCACTAACTGCTTACCCTGCCCAGCACCCACCCGCCCCCTCCTCCACTAGCTGGGCTAACCAATTGGCACTCATCCAAGTCGCGTCTTGAATCTGAGCCAATTAAATGGCGACACTCGGCAGTGTTTAAACGTCTCCAGACGTGGCTCCAACCAAACCATCCGCCTTTCCCTTTTCCCCAAAGCTCGCTGCTAATGATGAACCTGAACGATTCGCTCCAAACCTACCTGCATTTTTCATTGTTTCAGACGGGCGGAGGGGCGGGCCGAGCGGCTGGCGGGTGAATGGACATAAAATTTTCATTGGCGAAAAATTGAAATCGAAACAAACAAGAGTGCTCTAGTGAAGCTTACGCGACTACCACTTACCCTGTACCAAGCGAAAATATATCTTCTACTCTTTGCTTTAGATTTTGAAAAATCGATTCTTGATTAACTTTTCAAATATTTTGGTATTCAAATTTCAGTAAAAAAATTTCATTCTATTAGGGAAGTTTGAGGTGATATTAAAAATAATAATATAGTATGTCGATTGGTAACATTCTAAAAAAGAAAAAAACAAAAATATACAAACAAAGCGAGCCTTAAAATCAATATATCGAAATTTATCGAATGTATCGGAAAATCTGTGATTTGATCAAAACTTTGCAATACATTTAATGCTTAGATGTCATGCGAAAACCTATTTGCCCAAAATTTTCTGTCTCAAGCTCTTTTAATCTCCGATATTTATCGATTTTTAGATATTTTTAGATTTTTAGATATTAGTAAATCAATTTAAAATTCTAGGCCTCTAGCGCCAAAGTTTTTGACATATGCATATAAATTTGAACCCGGAAATTGATATTTATATTTATTTTGGATAAACGTGAAGAGTTTGCGAAATATGAAATTAATTTTATATATATTTGTGATAAACAATAACCATATAGCTCTTTTAGGCTACAAGATAAACACGTTTATATAGACAGATATGGCTGTATTAACTCAGCTGTACGTTCCTATCAAGAATAGGCATGATTATGCACCTAAATATCTCACTTTCCACCTGTTACATATACACGCCCAACCCTAAAATACCCTATTTACACATTTTGATTGGACATAGGGTATATAAAAATCGAAAACGAAACGATATCAAAATAAATTGTGCTCTGAAAGTGAGTTTTATGTTTGGGAGAGTTTACTTTTGATTTTTTGGGCTCATTTTCAGGTTTGGGCCATTGCATTTTATTGCCAAGATTTATTGTAAGCTTTTTCTTCTTAATTTTCATGCATTTTATTGGCATTGGAATTGGGTTTCAGTCTCAGTTTCAGTTTGAGTTTTAGTTAAAATTGTGTGGCTTACGACTTCCTCAAAATGCATTTATCGATTAAAGTTTTTAAATTTAGTTGAAATATTTCGATTGCGGTTGCCTTTTTTGTTTATTTTTTTTGCTTTTTTTTCTTTGAGGGGGCCAGCTAGTAAAATGTAATTATGGCAGTCATAAATTTTATTTAACTTTGACTTCAATTGTGAAAAAAACATGCTATGGGACCGTCGCCTGATGACGAAATCATTTGATCTGCTCTCGCATATGACGTGGTTTCGGGCAACGATTTGAGTTTGAATTTTCAACCTCAGCCTCATCAACTGTTGCTGTTGTTGTTGCTGTTGCTGTTGGGTTTGGTCGGGTTTATTCGGTTGGGGGCTTTGGCTTTGTTGTCTGTGGTAATGACTTCATTTTCAGCTTCGTTGTCGTCATCGCATTTGTTATTGGATTTGAAGTTGATGTTAAAAATGAAGCTGAAGTCTGCATTGTTATGGCCACATCACAGCTGATATATTGCTCATGAAAATTGTCGGTAACTTTGATAAATTGTTGTTATTTTTGTTATGTTTTTTTAGGGGTGTTGCCGCCTTGTTTTTTTTATTTTTCATGTTTTCATTTTGTTAATTATCGACTTTAATTGTTAATTTAAATCACGAAAAAAAAAATTGTAATAACAGCTATGCGATTAACAATAGCAAAAAGTGAAACTCTACTGAAATTGAATATCTGCCTCTCTCTTTCGCTCTCCGCTCCCCAAATTCGATGCTCAATCATGCCCTGATGAGATTCTCTTATGAGTTGTGGGCGTGTTGCCAACAAACAATGTCAAGTTTTTCGCCGGCAGTCGGGAGAAAGGTTTTTCGTCTCGATACCCAATTTCGATTGGGTTGTCAAGAGGAGGCGTTCGATTTGTTTTCTTATCGTTGCTAAAAGTGCAAATCCGCAACGAATTGTTTTCATAAATTTGATAGAAATACGATTGTGATTGATTGTTAAATAAATATTTAAAATACTCATTTAGAGTAATTGTTAAGCACAGAATGAGAGTTTTAGGATTGTCAGGCAAATACAGAATATATAAATAGTAAACTAATCAATTGTACTGTTAATGTTGTCGATGGCTTTTTTTTTAACAATTCTTATCAGTTTGCTTTTGATTCAATTTATCGGTTAGAAAAATGTGAACTTAAATTTAGGGTAACCGATAAGTAATACTAACAGACTGACAATTATAATAATTAAAACTAAATTAATCGATAAATAATATCGATAACACAAATAACCAAATCTAAGGTGACGAAACAAAATTTAACCACAATAAAAAGTCAATTGAAACATGTTTTAGGGCTGCCACACAATCAACTAATCGCCATTAATATACATAACTTAAGTGTTGCCGCCTTATCAAAAAAAAAAAAAAAATCAAGGCTATTTTTACGATTACCACTTATCGTTAGGGTTGCCAACATATTATAACATATTATATTGTCTAGCTTTACTACAATGAAATACTCATTTATAGATTGGCAAATACGAAAAAACGCATTTATAAAAAAAACTACTTCATTAGGCCAATTTAAAGCGCTTGAGCAATAAACTGAGCACAAAAACTCGTATCCTAAATAAAGCTATTCATGATTAGCCAAAAATAAATAGGTTCAATTCGTTACAATATTTTTTTTTTTTGTCTATTTAGTTAATATGTGAACAACAATCGCAGCTCCAAGTTGGAAAATTATGAAAAACTTTAAATGGAAAGTTCATTTTAAGGTTCATTTGCTGGGCCAAAGAAACAAAGCGCAAAAAAGAAACTGAGACCCCACTTGAAAGTGCATCAAATCTGGCAAACTGAGATTTAGCAGCTAATTCGGTAATGTTTTATTGGTCAGCTGTGGAGCACATGGCAACCAGCGGGCAACTGGGCAGCCACTGGCGACAACTGGTGTCCAATGGAGCCACTGTAACTTATTGGGCGAAAGGTCCACTCCAGCAATTGTTATGCAAATCGAGCAGAGATTGCGCCGCAATGGAGGACATCGACAGCAGCAGCAGCAGCAACAATGGTCAGTGGGTAGAATTGGTCAAACACAACTGGTAAAAAACAAAAAAAAATACAAAATAACAAAAAATACAACAAAAAAAAAAACGATCCAAATCGAATTGGCGGCAACTTTAAGTTATGGCCGCCATAAAGCCAAACTAGCGACAAACTCGAGCATTTCCTGGGCGCCCCAAAACTGGCAAACGCTGCCCGCGAACCCCAAAACACAACCCGCATAATCAATTGTCATTGTCATTAGGTTATAGCTTTTCGGTTATTGCCAGCTCTTGGCTAATCCCGGCAAACCAAATTGCGCCACCTTCACTTTTTTGTATGTAACTTCAGTCCAAGAGACTTAACGAGTGATTTGTTTTGTTTCGATATACCCTGTAAATAGAAATGAGAGAGAGAGAGAGAGTGACAGAGAGAGAGAGAGAGAGAGAGAGAGAGAAAGAAATAGAGAGTTAGAGAGAGAGAGAAATAGAGAGTAAGAGAGAGAGAGAGAGAGAGAGAAAAGAAGAAAAAGGGAGAGGAATTAAGAGAAAGAGAGATTGAGAATGAGAAAAAGACAGAATGAAAGAAAGAGAATGCGAGAGTAAGAAAGAGAGAGAGTAAGAACAAAAATGAGGGAGCCAGGGGGAGTAAAAGATCGAGAGTAAGAGTGAAAGGGTAAAAAAAAGGTAAGAGCCAAAGGTACAAAGAGTTAAGAGAGAAAGAGAGAGAGAGAGAGAGAGAGAGAGAGAGAGAGAAAATTAGAGTGAGAGATTGAAAACGAGGTCGAGCGAATGAGTGAGCGGAACTTACCTATAGAGAACACACAACTTTTCAAATATAACTTTTAAATTTTAACACACACATCACTGAAAATGCCAAAAGTCTGCAGGCATTACCTGAATTCTTGAGAATCGCATAGAGGGGTCTAAATTTCCTTGCTAGCCGCATGACTGCAGATAACATTTTCTCGAATATCTTTTGCGTGTATTATAAAAAGCTTTTAAAATTCTACAGGAATATTATATGCACATGTGTTATGTTATATATTCGATATCTGAACTATTGGACTAACGTATGAAAATATGTAGGGTTCTTTGTTCTGCTATTTATCGATTGATTTATATAGAAATATCAGAAAAAAGATTATTGATTTAAAATTGGAAGTACAAAATTTAAATCGATACTTCGATGTTTAGATTTTTAAACACCACTCCATTCAAGACACACTATTTTTTAATAATTATCTAAATATTAAATTTAAAAAATGAATCAAATATTTGTACAGAATTTGTATGCAGTCTTTGTTTCCTACTGTTCACAGGGTATCGCCCTGTCAGGCAATTCTAACGCCAACAGATTGTTACGAAAGAGAATGCCATTTTTGGGCCTGCACCGAAACAGAGACATCCTTGTTAAGCAGCCGCATGCGGCATGCAACATGATTGTTTACGCTTCGCTGCTGCAACCAGAACGAACCGTGGCAAAGATTTCAATTAATATTTGGAAAGTGCGCGCGTTTGCAGTTAGTTTTACCCAAGGGGCGCCGCCCAATCCCCACTTGAGTGCGCTTGTTATGGGATCAGCAGCTGGCCAGCATCCAATTTAATGGGGAGTTGGGGGGAGGAGCACATCCTCCGAGCGAGCCATGAATTCATCCGACATTCATCGGGCGGCCGCTGGCTGACAAATTTTGTTTTTCTCTCTGCCTTTCCATTTGCCACTGGCGGCCAAAATGAATGCATCCTCCGCATTGACAACTGCAATTCGAGTGGGGGGAAGGGGGCAAGTGGGCGGCGGGTGGCGGATTGCGCGACTGCGTGCCGCCTGCCAAACAATCGACAGAGAGACAAACGCCTAACAACTTATTGAAAATATGTTTAACCATTTTCGGGCAATTGACATTTCGGCTGCCGTTGACAGTGCCACACCCCCGCCCCGCCCCCAAACTACCCCTCACCTGCACTACAGCAGCCGAACTCCCCAAACGACGACGTGACAAAACAATTGTCGTAAATCAGTAGGCCAAAACGGAGGCGATGCAGCAAGGAAGCTGATTGCACTTTTTGGCCAACAGTTCACATTGTTGTTGTTTTTTTGAATTCTGTTATTGTTACTTTTTTGTTTGTTTTCCTTTTTTTTATTTTTTTTTTTTGTCTGCTGTTTACTTTCATTTGGCTCGTGGCCCGCGAATACCGATAGCTGCGGGGGGGAACCACAATATACATGGCTCATAATGGGCGTGGGTGAGCGAGGAGCGGAGAGGAGGAGGTGAATTGCTGGTGGGAAAAAAGATCAAGCAGGCAAATTCCATGGAGCATACATAAATGGAATGTTCAATTAGCGAGCAAGCAATAGCAAAAATTTAAATAAAATAACATGAACTGAAAAAGTGGGAAAAAAATATGGATGTACATATATATAAAAATATATATTTAAATAATATTTTTGTGAAAAAAATATAATATATAAAAAGTGAAAAACTTTTAAATAAAGAATTTTTTATATCAAATTTCGTTTGCACCGATATTATACAATTTAATTTAAATGATTTGCTTTTAAATCAGCAATTAATTTTGTACAGCTGAATCCATTCGAATAAAAATTTGAAATTATAGCAAATTATATGAATAAAAGCTAATTTCAACTAAAATAATTTTTCCAACATTCAACCGGGGATTTCAGCTGATTTTTCCCAAAAAACTCTCTCTTGTTGACCTATTCACACATACATTTAATAAATTTAGTGAAATTCTGTTGTTCACAGCTGTCTTATATAAACCTCACATACACATACACACACACACACTTGCACACACACACGTGCCATTATCCATTATCCAGGCAGCTGTCTGGAGCTGTCATGGTCATGTTCAATTGGCCAAATGCAATGATTTAAGCCAGGGCCCAAAGGCTAAGCGACTCTTCCGTCTTAGATTTGTGGTTCCCCCCATCCACAAAAAATCAAAAAAAAAAATAAGTCAAATAAATGTTCATTGCATAATTTCCAGCCCAGAGCCACGCACACACACACACACACGCACACACACACACACACACACACACACACACACACACACACACACACTAGATAATAATCCCCCTCCTGTTAAAAAAAGGCACACATTAAACAAATCTTTAGGCAACATTTGCAGACTAAGCGAAGGTGTTGCAAGCAACGGCCGCCAATTACAGTGTCGTCCACTTCTGCAGGCTGAGCTGCAGGTTGAGGTTTGAGGTTATCAGTATCACAGACAGACGGACAGACAACAATAGCTACAATTACAACAACAACGGCCGCAATTGGCCCCCATTTTTTTTTCGTTGGTGTTAATACTTTTGATTTTCTTGCAAGCAATTTTCACTTTTAGTACAATAAATTTTCGTAACGCAAATGAAAATGAAAACAAGGGAACATTGTCTGAGTTTTGTTTAAGAGAGAGAGAGGAAGGGAAGGCGAGGCTGCCCCAAACAAGCTGCTCAGTTTGAATTTCTTCCCCCCGATTTGTATTTCTCAGTTACACAATCTCTCAGATACTTGTTGGCTTTTCAATAGGCGGCAACTTTAGCAAGTGGCTGCAGTTATTACTATTTTTTTTATTTTTGGTTTTTTTATTTTTTTCTTGGCTCTATGTTGCACGCACTGACGGAAGACGAAAAATTGTAATAATAATAATAATATGAGAGATATATAAAGTCAAAGTCATTGCAAATGAAAAGAAAAATGAAATGCGTGTAATTTTTCTGTTCACTTCGTTACACTTTTACCTACGATTAGTATCTCAACTTTTTTATATTTTTTCTATTTGTTTGGGATCTGGTTTTAAAGCTTGTTATCATCGTTATATATCTATGAAGGTTTTTTTATTTTCGTTTTTTCTCTTTGAAAGTGTAATTTATGGTTTTCAAATAAAACGGCAGCAAACTGTAGAAGTGTTTATTGCTTGGGAAAATGTGTTGAGATTTGAATGAAAGAGAGCTTAGAAAGGGATATAAAGAGAAAGGATTCCGTTTAAGCTCTTCAAAAAGCTTCTTATTTGCGGTCAAAAGAGAAATAATTTTCAAAATAATTATAATATTTTAAAGCTGTCATATTAAAATTATCTATTCCATTTAATTTCCTCATTTTCTTGCGCAACAATGTCTCAAAGCAGTTAGCCTCATGCTGCAGCCTTACGCATGTTGCGGCAACAATTGCGCCTTTGGTTATGCTACATAAATTTGTATTTTCAGTTCAACACTTACCGAGTGTACTGCTAGATGGCGCTGCAACTCCGAATTACAATACAAAGTTAATTCCGAAATAGTTGGCGCATTTTCCAGTTTGTTTTCCATGTCGCGTAGCCAGCGACGCAGCTCCTTGGGATCTTCGCACAGACCCTCCTGACGCTGAGTTTCATCCAGAATCTAAAAACAATAAAAGAATAAGTATTTCAGCATAGTAATTAACAATGGATTTGGCTAAATAGCTGTTATAGCTGTGGCCAAGGATATTTAGACCGAATGGGTTTACAACTTGGCTAAATAGCTATAACAACTACAGGGTAAAATCACGTAAGCAGCCAAAAGTATGCAATGAAATTTTGTGAACAAACAGGTTGCTACCCAACGCTAGTTGGCGCTCTAGCTGTACTCACGTGCAGTTGACTGCCTGTAAATTTTGACTCGCGTGATGTTGGCTGCGCCTCCTCAATTTCAAACCGTGCCTCTTTGCACGTATCGAGCAGGTTTGTGTCCATAATATAATTGTAGTTTGTCTGTATGGCCGCCCAGAGGTCGTCTTTGCCCGACGAGCCCAGGCCGAGTGTGGCGCTGCTGTGCAAACTGGTGGAGCTGCTGTGACTGTGGCCGCTGCCCCACGAATAGCGGTGCATTTTGTTGCTGTTGTTGCTGCTGGTGGAGCACTTGTTGCTGCTGCTCTGTGCGTTTTTCTGAAAAGAGATAGAGAGAGACAGAGAGCGAGAGGTAAGTTGTTAATAAATAAGTAATTTGAGCTGCCAAATATGGTTGCGATAATATGCTTAACCATCTATGGATCAGATCCCCCTCCCAAACCGGTTGACAACGCTCCAAATTGCAAAGCGCGCACAATTAATTAATGAATTTTTATGTGTTAGCTCATGTCCAGCAACAACTAAAGAAAATCGCTTATTTACACAGGTTCGTAATGCGCAAACAATGCCGAAAACGAGAAGCAGCAACAAAGTGGAATTGAAATCGTAAGCGCAAATTGATAATTTGATTGAATGACGGCGCCATGTATAATTAATTAAAATTTATAAGCGGTAGCAGCAGCAGTCGCTGCCCCAGGTGGGGTCCACTGCCCGCCTACCGCCACGCCCACGTCTGAATGACTCGGATTTCTTGCGAATAATCAGCGCAGACTCGCTCGCAATCGCTGACAATTCAGTTTGTTAAAACTTAACATGAAATCACACAATTGGCATCCAGTTTTCGGTAGCAGCAGCTGCGAAACGGCCAAGAATGTGAAATCAATCGATAAATCTGAGGTGTCATATTGCGAAATGCCTGAATAATTAGTGAAACATTTGGATATGGAACGTGAGATTTTTTGTTTGACAAATGGGCGGAAGTAGCAATAATAATTGTAATGCAGAAATAATTCATTTATATTGCTAACAATAGGATTTAAAACGTAACATGAGCTTTGACTGAAATATTATAAATCATAAGATATTATTTAAAAATGATTAACTTTAAATTCTTATGAAAAACGAAATTTTTGAATTATCATTTATTGTATTTATTTAATATACTTTTCACTTATTCTTGATTATTATTATATTTTTATTATACTTTCACTTATTATTTATGCTTTTTTATTTACTTTTGATCTTTTAGGAAATTTATACCGCTTAATTGAAAGATATTTATTTTTACAAATATATCACGTCGCTATTTAAAATAGATCACGTCAAAGCTCACGTTCAGTTTTTTATTTTTAACTTTCGGCGCTGACTAATTAAGTGGAACGAAGAGTGGCATGTGAAACATGTTGAAAATTTGTAAACCGTTATGTCTCTCGCCTAATAACGAAATTAAAATTTATTAATAATTTATTAAAGCAATTTCCGCTGGCGCTGCCCAGAAACTGAGCACAAGAACTAGATCAAGAATTCATATTCTAACGGCAGCTTGTCATTTAAGTCATTTGTGCCGCCATGGCGACATGGCCATGAATCGGGCCCGAACCCCGAATCCCCCTCCCCTTCCACGACCCGCCTCGAGACCAGCTCAACTTGTTAGCGTGTTGAACGCAGGGATTGAAAAAAAAGAGAGCGAAAAAAAACATAAATTCAACTCTCAATTGCAAATTTATGCGCTACCCACGACCAAGATTGTTGTGCAAGTGCACCACCGGCACCCCCGGCACCACCGTCTTACCTTGAGGCTGTTGTAGGGTCGCTCCAGATGCAGTTTGGCCTGGATGACATCACGCCGTTCCTGCTGCAGCTCATCCGCCGGCAGTGAGGTCATCGATTGCGATGTTTTCATATCGTTGCCGGCCTTTTTGCTGCTTTGCTGAACACCAACAACACCACTAGCCGCACCACCAGCGGCACCACCAGCATCAACATTGAGGCGTCGCTGTTTTCTTAGCGAGCTGCTGCGACTGCTGCCAGCCGATTTGGTGGCATGCGGCATGCCCGATTTGGTGGTGCGTGGTGTGGTTGCTGCTGCTACTGTTGCTGCTGGCATGACAAATGCAACCACATCCTCCAATTGCAGTGTATTTGTTGTGTTCGTTGCTGTTGCTGTTGTTTTAGTTATGTCAGTGCTTCCGTTGCTGGCGCACTTCATCGTGATGGCCGCTTTATCAGTCTCTTGGTTGCTAAATGACGTCGCAATTGCTGCTGCTGCTGCTGCTGCTGCTTCTATCTCCCTCTCTGTCGCTGCCTCTGTTTCTTCTCTTTCTGTTGCTACATTTCCATTTACTGTTTCTGCGGCAGCTTCCATAGTGTGGCGCTAATTGTTTTTGTTTTTGGTTCCGATTTCCATGTGTATGTTAATTTAATTAATTTGCTTAAAATCGGCTTTTAGTCGTGTTTCGTTGTTCGTGTTGTTCTTGTTGTTGTTGCTGTTGTTGTTGTTGCACTTAAAATGCATAAATTTGCATGTCTGCCATCGCTGGGACGGACTTCGTTTCATCCGTTTCTTTCCACCGTTCCGCTGAGCTGCCTCGACCTTTTTGGTTTCGGGCGCAGTTCCAGTTCCTGACGGCTTTTTTTCTTCTCTTTTAAATTCGTTTTCCGTTCGTTTGCTTTTTTATGCAAAATACGTTTTTCGTTATTTTGGATAAAAATGATGAGCGCAAAAAATCACAATTTAATTGTTAATTTCACTGTAATTAAAAATAAAAGAGAAACAAAAGCGTTTTACGCGAATTAGTTGGAAGCAAATATCAAAATGCATCAATTTTGCTTCATACATACATATATTAAATTATCATATTAATGGTAAACATGATGAATGATGTTAAGTTAATGCCTGTTTAAAATGCCAGCTAAGCTCGCTGTTTTAAGAGGAAGTACGAGATCAGTGCGTTTTGTGTTTATAACTAAAACGAAACTTTTATAATAACTCTTGATTGTATTTTACTAGGAAAATGAATTTTAGTCTAGTAGCCTTTTTTTTAAATTCATGAAAATCGCATAGAAGAGCGGAATTAAAAAGTTAGTAAGCGTGAAGATGAGAAGGCAAGGGATTTGGATAGAAAAACAGATCAAAAGAAACCAGTAGGAATGTTGCAGTCGGGTGTAACCGACAGCGCCATACTCGTTTACAGCGTAAAAACAACCAAACAATATACCCCAGCAATTTTTGTACACATACAAAAAATGTAAAACAAAATTGACTTAAAATATATAATCAAGCTAGAGAGCCTATCGTTCAAGAATATTTGTACATGTTAAAAATATAAGCATATCTATCTAATCACTTTTGTCTGCTGAAAATCGCATAGAAGGGCGACGTCCCTATGTAAAACGGAGATTAAAAAAAATTTCATATCACCCACACACAGATGTAAGCAGGGAATACCTAGTTAAAATTATCTTTGCTTGCACAATCCACCTATTAAAAATGCACATTGCAACACAATTTAAATTTAAATGTCTGCACAAATTATTATGACCAAACTGTGATATCTGTTAATCAGCAGACAAAAGAACCGCCGCCGTTTGTCCAACTACAGAGTTGAGAGCTATATCCTATATCATAAATATCTCACATCACACCCACAACAATGGTAACTGCAGCAACTGTAAATAGCAATTAAAGCCAACTTTAACTGACAACTACATAATTACAGTGGAAGGCCAACGACTTGAACGCATAAAAGGCAAAACCACAACAAACAAAAAAAAATATTATAATGATCACGAGTATTACTTAATTCCAAAAGAAACAAACAAAAGTAAACATACGTTCAACTGACCAAGGGGGCGTGATGGGGGGCGGGCAGGCTGACACGGGGAGTTGTCGGAGTTGGCACCCAACAAAATAACAAAAACAATGAAACACGATTCTAATCGGGAGCAATCAAATTTTCATACGAAATTAGTCGCGAAAACACTTGTGGGCCATATTTGTATGCTAATCGAGCCGCACGGTTAACAGCGGCTCGCCAAAATTGGCTGCCAGCGTTTATTTGGCCACTTAAGATACTATGAAACAGCAGACGGTAATAAACACAACAACAACAACAACAACAGGAACAACAATTACGCATACGGGAAATTGAACTGGTTCGAATTTAGTATACCCTGTAGAGGATGTCGCAATGAAAGTTTTTTAAGAAAACAAAAGCTTTTAAAGCAAAGAGGATAAATTTGAGAAAACAATATAGAGAAAAAAAGATAGATAGAGAGAGAGGAAGAGAGAGAGAGAGAGAGAGAGAGAGAGAGAGAGAAAGAGAGAGAGAGAGAGAGGGTTTTATAAAGAGCAATGGAGTGTGAACGTTAAATATAGTAACGGAGTGGGAAATATAGAGACATATATTAAAAGAAATATGTATTTTTTGAGAAGTCTTATTAATGAGAGAAAAACATTGAGATAAACAAAAAAATATATACAAAGATATATAGTATAAAATACATACAAAAAAGAGAATTAGCCATAAAGACAGATAATAGAGAATGAGTAAAAAAGATAAACAAAGAATGAAAGAGAGCAAAAAATGATACGGAAGATTTACAAAGACAGAGATTTATTTAGAGAAAAATATGGTGGAAAATCAAGAAAGAAAAAAAGAGTGGGAACAATAAAGTTTAAAATAAGACTGCATAATAATATTATGTAGTCTTATTTTAAACTTTATTGTTCTCACTCTTTTTTTACATAATAATATTATGTAGTCAAAGAAACATATTCATAGATAGAAAGAATTCATCAAATTATAAAACTCATTTTGTTATATTGCATTTTAAATAAATAATCAGAGCTGTCGCATCGATCAGAAACTTGATATACCCTACACATGAAAAGCTGGCAAATTAAAGGCAACCCAAGCGAAAACTGAAAACAATCGCAGAAGTGATCCCCACACAAAAATGGGGCGGGGGGCGTAAAGTTGTCGGCAGTTGTCTGGGCAGCGGGTTGAGTGGGTGGCTGAGCCTGTTGTTGATGGTGGTTGTGGTTGTGGTGTTGGTGTAGTAGTGGTATTGGCGGTGGGGCCAAGGGGCGTGCCACGGCACACAAATCGACGCTAAAAGCAGTAAATAACGTTTGCCAGCCATTATAATTGTTGGCCCGAAAAGAAACAAAAAGCCGAAAACAGGAGTTTGGCCCGAGGCACAACTCGAGTCCCCGGGGCCAATTTAAAGGGGCCTCGAATTGCACTTTTCGCTGTCGTCGTTCATTCTTCTGGGCCGTTCGTGATTTTTGGTCAAGCGAAAGCGAAACTTTAACAGGCAGCCTACTCGTTGAGAGCGCAATTGGCAAATGAATTGGCCAAGGCAACATCGTAAAGTCTATCGTATACACACATATATACATATATATATATATAGGTACACATGTGCGTCTATATAAAATATATTTATGGCTTTGCAGCTCACGGCTCGGCACTTCTTGGCCAGCCTTTGAGGCACTTCAACAGCTCGCAAAACACTTTGGCTTAGTCACTCAAGAAAATAAAATGAAATAGTCAAGAGTGAGGTGCTCCCCCCTCCCCTCGACAGTTGTTTGCGCATGCAAATCACACTATTTGCATGAGGGGTGGGGGAACACATCCGTTCCGAGAGTTGCCACCGGCGAAACCTATTCACAGGTTTCTTCTCCCTCTCTCTCTCTCTCTCTCACACTCTATCCCTCTCTTTCTCAGTTGTCGCCTGTCCAGGCCGTGACTCATTGAGAAATCATAATAATTTTATGGCCAAAAGTGCTTTTGCATTTGCATGTGCAACATTATATAAGGAGCCTATTACCTAATAACATAATTCATAAGTCACCGAATGGACTTTATTGAGAATCTACAGATTTTATGATATGCAAAGGTATTAACATTAAATCACGTATATGAAAGATAATATTTCTAATAGATTCCCCAAAAGTATTCATATAAAATAACGTTAGAAAATAATCAGTAAATTAACGTAAAGCATTTAACAAAATAAAGCTTTGAAGAGTAAAGCGTACAAAAAGCTACAACATATATATTATTAAAATTATATTTTATATAAGAATACAAAAATTTTAAAAGTTTTAATAAAAGAAGATAAAAGAAAATTAAATGATAAATAAATTTCTTAAATTTTAATCCGTGTTTTAGAAAACCAAGTTTTATATATTTGATAAGATAACCATTAAATTAGATGTAACAATAAACTTTTTATGATCAAAGCCCGGTTTCTCAATTTCTCAATGCACCGGATAATATTAAACTTAAAAGCCTATAAATACGAAATCAATCAAAATCGAAAACAACTTAATAAGAATACTCAAAAGCAAAGTTTATTGCTAATGTGACAGGTTAAAAATAAAACACTTTATCGAAAATGTATGCAAATTTGTGCAGAGCGTTAAGCAAATTAAGAGGTAGACAAAAAAAAAAATAAAAAAAAAAGTGCTTTAACCTTTCGCCCATAAGTCAAAGGCCCATTCACATTTTCAAGTGCTACATGACAGAGGGGACCCTCAGTGGCTCGTCAGTCACCTGTCTGGAGTTACATAAGACAACACACTCGAAACTGAAACTAACCGGCAAAAGATGCGGTAATAAATGACTTAATTCCAGGAAAACTTTTTCGGGGGCCCCAAGTTTATGCCAAACATGTTCCACAACATAGCACATAAAAAAGAAGAAGAGGAGAAAAAATAAATGCCCATAGACCAAAACACACACGCGGTCGCAATTAATAAACAAAAAAAAAAGACAAAGATGAAGGCACAAAGAAATACATAAAAGATGACAGCAAATATTTGGCTAGACAAAAGCCGCAAAAGCGACAATGAAGTCAAGTTCCAAAATGCAAAGAAAACCTAAAAATTACAGAAGAGTTGAGACTGGGGCGCAGAGCTTGGATCGGCGTTGTAATGTGGTGCGGTATCTTTAAGTATGCCAAGCACAACGGATAAACTCGTAAATCTGCCAAAAACATTCCAAAGTTTGTTTATGCCCAAAACACAAAAACGTTTTCACAATAGAACTCAAAACAACGCCAATTGAATGAAAATGAAAACAAACTTTCATTTGTTAAGATCTTTGATCTTAGTTTTTGTTATCTTATATTTGCGTTTTTCCACCGGATGTTAGATAATCGTATCTATAATAAAGTATAGACAAACGTTGTTTTCTATGCTCTTAGGTTCTTTAGTTTTGTGTCCAATTCGTATGTTCTCACGCCAAATTAAAGTAAATAACCTAGATAATTGGAAGCCATTGTGTGTCCACTTAATGTTGACTTGACTTGGCTTTGTGCACTTGTGCCGTTACAGTTTAGATAAGATAAGACCTCAAAAAAAAATAACTAAAGCGCTTTAATTGCCATTGAATTCAATCAAAAATAAACTCAATCAATACTTAGCTCATATATATAT
Source organism: Drosophila nigromelanica (assembly GCA_004149465.1). Classification (NCBI taxonomy): domain Eukaryota; kingdom Metazoa; phylum Arthropoda; class Insecta; order Diptera; family Drosophilidae; genus Drosophila; species Drosophila nigromelanica. Next base: position 26,429 of record SCDS01000642.1, read on the forward strand.
ATAGAACTGTTACTTTTAAAATACTGTTGAACTTATCTAACAAAAAACTTGTCTAGAATTAAGTCAGCAGGCTGTTGTTAGACATTAACAAGAAAGAACAGGTTGCCGAAGATTTATTGCTCTTTTTAGTATTATAGTATTTCATTTGTGTTGACAAAATATCGGCATTGAAATCAAAACGTTTAATTGGGTATAAAGTATTTCACTCGCAAGGATGAAAAATGATTGAAAAAAAATTGCTAATAATTATTGATAAGAACTTTTATTTTCTATTTTAAATCAAATTAATTCTGTAAAATCATAAACGTTTCGAGAGAAAATCAGACTACCCTATAGATTAAAAATGGTCATGAGTAAGCGCGTCAACCGTTTTCAGTTTTCAGTTAAACTAGACAAAACGTCGACCGTATAGAGGTCGACCACAGATGACGACAAAATTTTTATGATGGCCACATTCCAGAGACAGTTCGAAAATAACATATTGCATAAATTATCATTCTATCTGTGGTAATTCTTCCAAGAAACGTTTGCGACGCATTTGGCCAGGTTGACCAACTGAATCAAGTTGGCCGCGGGGCAACATGCCATAAATTGTTAGCCGGTTGCAGCAGCAGCAGCAGCAGGCGGCAGCAGCAGCAACAACAACAACTGGCAACAGGCAATGCAACACCTAATGAATTGTTTAACTGGCTGGCAACATGTTGCACAGAGTTGGGCACACGTGAAGTTGTCGCCGTTGCCAAATGGCCAAATTGCAGGCAATGCGCCAGTGACAATAACAATAACCATATTGACTTGTAAAAAACAACGACAACAACAATAACCGCAATGCACGATCCAAAATGCAGGCCAATCAAAAGCAAAAAAAAAAAAAACCAAAAACCTTTTGCAGCCTGAAATGCAAGAGCTCGGCCAGGGATAAACAAGCACCGCGAGAGGGGGGCAGATTTTAGTGGGTTCAAGCGGCATGTCAACCTTAGCCGCAAAGCGACCACAAACAAACCAAGCAAAAATATTAACAACAACTACAACGACAACTTGTGGCCCACCTAGATAACCAGAGCAGTCCACCAATAGATGGTTGGTTACGGGTAGACGCAGGGGCAGGGTAGAAGGGGCAGTTACCATCTAAGACAATGAATTGTTAATTTTTTGTTGCGCTATTTTGTGGTTGCTTGAGCTACTTTTGGTCAGCAATTGCCACGAGGAGGAGCATGCCGTTTAATGTTGCGATTTGTAAGTAATAGCTATAATAGCGATCTATAATTATTTCAATTAATATTACAAACTAAATATAAATTATTCCTATTATTATTCATTACTCCTATTATAATTATGGTTTTTTGTTTTCACATATTTTCAGTTCAATTCTTCACTTTTTATAAATTATATTGATCTTTAGTTTTTAATATATTATCTATATCCTATCTGTTCCTACTTAAACTTTAATCGTTTTCCCGTTTAAATTCTTATTGAAGTGCATTTTCTTTACATGTATTCTTAGCTTAATTCTTCTAATTCTTAATTCTTAATTCTTTTCCTAGTTGTGTTATGGTAGGGTTAGGCCAAAGTGCCTCTTTTTTAGTCTTTTTATGGGGACTGCATTGACTAAGTTTCGGGCGCATCGGTTG
>SCDS01000643.1:0-27383 GCA_004149465.1 Drosophila nigromelanica
TAAAAAAATTTTGTCTCATAATGGTCTTTAAAATAGAATTTATCAATCTTTAAAATGCAGGTCATCTGCACTGCTATTTCAATGAACACAGCTGTATATTCCTTATATATATCTTTATACATATGTATATATGTTGAGCAGTCACCTGGCAACGCAGCTCAGCGAAAACTTTTGACCAAACTGCATCAGCGAACTTCTTATAAAGTCTATAAAACGTAATGACTCGCGCTACATGCTCGCCTGAAATATGCAACAAAAGTTGTTCTTCCTTTTTGATACCCTTGCTGGGTATTATTAATTTACCACGAAATTTGTAACGTATAGAAGGAAAAGTCGGCGACTTTATAAATTATATGATTAAGACTATTTAATCAGCAACAACGCACATAAAACTTGTCTTTTTGTTGCAATCATCAAATATGACGATGTCAGCTGGATCGGACAACCATATCCTATAGCTGTCATAGGAAGTGTATGTCAGGAACATAACTTTTAGATAAAATTTGGCAATTAGGCGTTTTATTATGCCCCTAAAATATGTATATGCAAAATCTAATCAACATACATATCTATATCTATTCCATATAGATTCCATAGGAACGATCAGTTAGTTAGTTTTTATATGAAAACCCTTTTGCTTTTATTTGGTATCCTATTCTTTTTCATTTAATTTCCAATATATTGTCTTAACCTTATCAACATCGGAACACTATATTAGATAGCTGAAACGATCGATCGAAATTTGTACTTTTATGTACATACATTTTCTGTTTTTGTTAGATATTAAAACCAATCTTGGCAATAGTAAGAATCCTGATATATGAGGAAAATATCACCGTCAATCAAATTTTTAACATAGTATTCTATAGCAAAATTCGTAAAATAAAATGTAATTCTTATGTGATAAAACAGTCAACTAAATACATATGCCGTACATTATCTATATGTCCGCAAGGGTATTTAAACTTCGGCATTCCGAAGTTAACATTTTTTGCCCGTTTTCTTTTTATTTTCGTGACTTTTATGGCGCGACAACGAAACGCAGCATACGTAAAATAAGAAGAAGAAGTCAATGAATATGCCGCATAATTAGCATAAAATTAAGTTACAATTAGAAAATGTAAGCTGCACAAAGTGAAAACTTGTCTGTCGAATGCAATTCAAGTCAACTGAAATGGGCCAGCCGGTTTTTGCTAACAAGTGAACAGCTTTAAGGGGCGTGTGGGCGGGGCGGGTGCGTTGCAACAAAATGTCAAATCACCAACAGGCAAACAAACGCACACTCGAAACTGAGGTAGATATGCAAAACAACATTTGCATGCAATGTCGCGTACGCCGTGTCTGTGTGTGTGTATGTGTGTGTGTGTGTGTGTGTGTGTAAATTTCAATTCGCTGACAAAATGGCAGCTATTTATATTTGCCGCTGTATGCGTATCAAGTGAGCGACTGAGCCTGATTTTTGATTTCGTGCCTGTTTCTGGTTGCTGGCTTCTGTTGCTGTTTGTGGCACTTGTCAAGCTGATGTACAGATTAGGAATTAATCGAATTTTACTGTCAAACCGAGGCAATAACAGTCGAACAGGAAGTGCCAGCGTCGCCGTTGGCATGGCAATGCAAAACAGTCAGCACATGCCAATACACACACACACACACGCATACTGAAGGAGACAGAGACAGGGATAGAGAGAGCGATAGAGAGAGAGCACAGGCTGGCTACACCTACGCACACATTGGCAGACAGACAGACAGTCGGCCGCCTCGCAGACACTGACACTGAATGTTACGCAGTTGTCGGCAATAACTGTTAGTTAAAAATACCGCAAAAATTGCCTTTGCATAAAATCATCTTAAACTTGCAAGAAACTAAATTACATAAATTAAATTAAGTTTTGCAGCGGCCTTTTTTGTGGTTTTCTTTATATTACGCTCACCTGTTCCACAGTTGTCGACATTTTGATTGCGCTTTTTATTCTTGTTTTTCGCTGTTGCGTTTACTTCTTTTTTTCTTTCTAACCACTGTGCTCACAACGTACTCGTTGTTGTTGCTGTTGTGTTGTTTTTGCTATTTGTAACACTATATTGCACGGCACATTTTGCGGTTGTTGTTGTTGTTGTTTCACGTACAAGTTAGATTTTGCACTCCAATTGCAGTTTTATTTGTAAATTTTTGGTTAATTTTGCGTATTTGTCGCGACGATTAGCATTGACTGCTCCTGCTGCTCCTTGCTGCTGGCGACAGGGTTGTGCTGCTAAAATCAACTAAAAGTATTTTTCTTATTCCTGTGTGTGGCAGACAGGATTATTATCCTGCAATAAGTTTGATGTTAAATAACAGTGCTGTTAAACGTTGGAGCATTTGCTCAATTTGCGCTTACGTTGCTCAAATTGCGCTTGCGTTGCTCACATTGCGTTTACGTTTATAAAATCACGCTTACGTTGCGAAATAGGCGCCCAGAACGCTTTTAAATATAATTTTAATTTTAAGTTATAATAAATATTTATAAATTAGCATAATTAATAATTAATAAGAATGTTCTTTTTTTCATATATAAACTCAGCTAAGCTATATTAGTATTATTTTATGTTTTTGTATTCCGCTTTCTTATTATCATATAGATACTTATAAAATACTTTTAGTTTTTAATTATCACTTTCGAATTTGCTCACATATTCCACACTAAGATTCCGACGAAGCTGGCGGCTCATCTTCGCCCAGGAAATCATTTACATAATCCAACCAATCCGAAACATCCTCGAAACGTTTAACCTCCAGCAGGACACGACGCAGATACCGCAAATGTCGTATATCGTCGCCATAACGTTCGGCCATTGTGCTCACACTGATTCTAGCCACGGGCAGATTCACCTTGGGCTTAGATAAAATCACCTTTGTGTTGATGCGCTGCTTCCAGGTGTGCGCCTCCTTCTGCATTTCGTCGAGCATAAATATTTTGCCCACATCGCCGGTGACAACACCGACGGGCGTGGCCAGCGGACTGTTCGTTCTCGCCTGCAGCTGCTGCACAGCCACCTTGGTCTTTATATACTTCCAGCACGCTTGCAGATTGAACCACATACAATAATCCTGCAGTGCGTTGAGCATTATTTTCAGATAATCCTCACGCGACAGCTGCTCATTGTCCGACTCTTCGATGGCACTGCGCGGCTTGTACTTGAGCCAACGCTTCGTCTTCAGCTCCTCGCAGACCTTTTCCGGCCCAAACTCAGCATTGGAGCAGTAGAAAACCTGCAGAAATTGATCGGCAAACTCGTAACGCACATAGGGCTGACTGAAGCCTGGAATGGTCTTGATATATGTGCTAATATGCGAGGGATTTTCGATTTTGAACAGCTTAAAGAATTCGCCAATGAGACGACGTGTCTGAGCGCCCAGGCTGGGATAAATCAGCGAGGCATTCACATATTCCAGCTCCGCCGTGTTGCTCGCCTCCATGATGAGCGACACAAAACGCTAAATGGTAAGAAAATACAGCATTCATTTCAAGTGAAAACTATATACCCCATATATATAAATACCTCCAGTATGCTTAGCCGATCTGGATACAACGACTTGGCTACCGCCCGGCTGTACAAACGCAGCAACTGGCGCGTTATTTTTGTTAGCCGCGTGCTGCTCGTCATGCCAAACACCATGAGCACAAAGGGTTTTGTGTCCTCTTGAAAGATTTCCGGCTCTGTTTGCTGCAGTCGATTGTGATCCAGCCAGGCCATAAACTCACGCTCCAGCACCCAGCATAGCATGTCCAAGGCATCGCAGATACGCGCCAGACGCACAGCTGGCGACATTTTCTTAAACTCATCCGCCCACTGTTTGCCGCTCTGCCAGTCGTAATCCTGCACATGATGCAAAAATACCTCCTCCGCCGACAGGTGTGTGTTCTCCTCCTCAGCATAATCGTGGACAAATTGCTCATAGTAATCGGTAAGCTTCGAGAGCTCTGCGTCGCTGCACTTGGCCAGGCAATCCTCGAGCAAATCCAATAGTAGCTGCAGCTTTTGTGGCTTTTCACTCTTTTCCCCATTGTTGACGCCCAGGAAGTTGAGGTAATAGGGACGTAGCGCTGTCCAGCAGGGCGGAAATGCGTCCACCAGCAGATAATAGATGCGTATCACATTTCTATATCTGCTCTGCAGTTCGTTGATTGTCAGGCTCTTGGTGGTGAGTATCTGTAACGGAATATTGTTGGCTAAGCTATCGAGATATGCATTTTGCTCCTTCATTCACCATAATCATATCGAAGAGCCGATCAAAAACGGCCTCATCCGGATATACGGACTGCAGCGCCATCGTTTCCAGCATATCGAGATAGGTGTCGTAGTGCTGGCTGTACAGATTGTTGCGCAGCTCCTGGGCAATGCCAATGTCGGGCGCATCCGGGAGCATGGCACAGCGATGCTTGCTGACGCACTGGCTCGTATTGTGCAGGCATTTGGGCACCCGAGCGCTGCGCAAACGTTGTTCGCTTCTCATATACAAATTGGAGATGATGACGCGTATATTCCACTTCAAATTATGCTTGGATGTGGGTGCAATTGTTGCACGATTTATCGGTGCAAGCACTGTGGAGACATCATCCTCGGAGTCCGCCTCTTGCTTTAGAGCTGCATTCTCTGAGGCGGATTCGTTCATCTCGATGTCGGCATCGTAATGCGCGTCCAGCTTTGGATTGGTTATTGTGTTGCGATCATCCGCGTCCAAGGTAGCTGTGCCGGTTGATTTGTTAGACGCGACATCTCTGACATCATTATTCGTTTTATTTTTTACTGATATGTCGCTATTTTTTGACGACGGCATTTTATTTCCATGTAAACAAAATTATTTTGCAATTTGTGTGCCGGCTTTTCGTGCGATAAGTGCAAGAAATTTATTTATCGATAGTTTCGGGATGTGTACGCAGCTTTGTAGGTAAAGTTGTATCGAAACATATTTATTAGGCATAACTAGCACAACAATATTATATTATTGTATTATTTTGTAATTAATCACAGTCAACAAATTTATAAACTATATATTTTTTTATATTAATTAATGCTGCTCCCATACTGTACATTTTGTGCGGTTTATTTTAGCAAGCTGTGTGAGCTGCGTACCCACTGTAATTTTGGTAGCTCTATGTGCACTCGTTATACAACACTAGTCGCGGTAACAGCCTAACGCGCGAAATTTAAAAGTTACATTTATAAAAGGTTTCAGCGTATGGTTTACAAAAAAAATAAAACCAACGAAAACACAAAAAAAACAATATAAAAAAAATAAAATAAAAACCCAGACCACCTGTTGTCTGCCAGCAAATGGTAAGTTATGCATATAATTAGTGTAAACAAAAACATGGAAGCCAATGTCTTTGCTGAGCATGTCGGGTCACATAGTCGTATGCACGACAAGTGTGCGCTTTTTTGGCAAAAAAAAGAACTCCAAATTTAGAATTTAAATATAGCAATTAGGCTGATTTATGCAACCCGTCCGCAAGTAACATTAATTGCTGCTAAAAACAAGTGCCCCAATGTCCAATGCAGCCTGAGAATTGTGGCGCCGCACAAACACCAACACAAATACAATTGTACGTATGTAAATTTTGTGGATAAGAAACTAAAGTCGAGCATGTGAAAATTGCATTTCCACAAAATAACTGCTTGCCTGCAGTTAAGGCAATTAGCAATGGCTTTTGGCCACACTCAGTTGGTATTTAAAAGACAGCTGTGCCCAAAATCGAACAGCCCCCGCAGACGTTATTAAATCGAATATGTGTTGTTTTATTTCTACTACCAACGTTAAGTAATGAATTGCCTTAAATGTCAATTAACTGTAGCTTTTGGCGCAGTTTAATCAACGCCAATTATTTGTTCTTCGTTATAGCGACTGCACATATAAGTAAACTTGTTAATTGTTGGTTTATTAACGACCTGTTTGGCTATCGTTTGGTTATTTGATTGCTCGATTGCAATCGTATTCGGTTTATCAAATTCATATTCAAAAATGTTTGAACAGACGCCCCTGCCCTTGTAAATAAAAGCTATTTGCAATTTGCATGCAAACTCAACCTCAATCTGCACTTAATTAAGTTATTGAACATTGTAATCGATTTGGCGTTTATATATACGAATACTATAACGTTTACCATATATATTATATGGTGTGGGCGTCAGCAGATATGGGGCTGGTTCTTTAAACAGCTATTACGCATGCTTGTTGCGCTTTTTGGCGCGTTCTTAGGTGCAGCAGATTGAGATTCTTAGATAATTGATGACATTTCTGGGGCAAATTGTGCTCTGTTGTTTTTTCTGGGCAAAGCCCCTGAGAATGAAGGATTAATATAGTTATCATCTAGTTAATCTTGTTAACTTTTCAAAACTTTAACAAGAGGTCAGAGGTTGAGTGTTTTATTAATATGGGTTTGGCATAAAAGCTTTTAAATCTTCACTATGTATATAAAATTAATTCATATAGCTATAAAATACAAGTATCTTTGAGATAAACAATATATCTGTGAAATATTACTTTTGAGATATAAAATAATAATATGATATATTTTCTTTAGTATATACCATTTATGTATGTATCTATTACTATGAGATTCAGAATAACTTCATAATGTACAAAAATCTTAATACAAAACTGTCATTAATCTACAAAAGTATCTATATCTTTATGCATATATTTTTAAGATTCAATTGTAATTGCGATAGTGGAAAATTTATGTAACTAAAAGTATTTTTGGCATATATGTAAGAAAAAAATATCCCTTATATACAAAAATATCTTTAAGATACAAGAAAATTGTATATTTGAAATACAAAATACAAAAATACAAAATTGTATCTTTGAAATACACTTAAAAAGAGTTAAACCTTTTATGCTGATGCTAACGCATTTATTTGTACTAAATCAGCCCAGAGATAAGCCCCTAAATCCAATTGTTCAGTTAAGCATTTCTCGCACCTACTTATACAACCGGTAGCTGTTAGACCCCTTGATGATTGGCAATTAAAATTGCATTTGCTGGCATATATTATCAGATGTCTACGTGCACGACGCGTCGTATAGTGACCCATATTTGTATCGATCTCTGAGCTAGCAGCTGGTCGTTGTTGTTGCTTTTGTTGTTGTTTGTGGCAAATGTTGGTCAGTGGTGCGATTGCCAGATAGCCACAGGCCAACTGCCTGACTGGCAAATAGCTACCGGTTCACTAAGTTGCGCTTAGTTTTTAGTTAGTTCAGCTAGTTGAGTTAGTTAGTAGACTGCATTTGCTCTAATTTTGTAGTTTGGAGTCTTCAGCAGGCCAAACGCATGCAAATTAGTCAGAAATAGTTGCAATTACATAAAAATCGAGTTATGCTGAGCTATATATATACATATAAATACATATGTTATATATGTGTTCAACTAGCCAAGTGCCAAGTGGGCGTTGCATGTTTGCCTTTCACTTTCTAGCGCCACGCTTTCAACAGCTGGCAGGATATATGCTACACATATTTATATATATATATATACATGTTTATCAGAGAGCACGCTTATATAACAGCTATGCCTTAAATAAAAACCTAGTTGTTTAGCACGTAATTAACTGAGCGATTTAGGCGGCTAACTGTGAACTGTGCAAATAACTGCAAACAATGTTGTCTTGGTTTTTTTGTTGTTGTTGTTGTTGCTGTCACTTGTTTTTCAATTGAGACATTATTCAATTTGTGACAATCGCGAGAAAATTTAACGGCCGAACAACAACAAAGAAAACACAAACAAACCGAAAAGCGGCCAGAAATCGACAACAATTAAAGGCTTTTTGGCGATTTCCCAAAGCGATGTTCTAATTTTGGTCAAAGTGCGCGCCACAAAAGCAACAACAATTGCGACAACAAACATTTGTTGCCGCTCTGCTCAACATTTAATGAGCACCAAAATTGTAAATTTAATTTATAACGTTTGCAGCGCTTTTTGTCAGCCGACAAATTTCGTAATTTTTGCACTAAATAAAAACTGAAAAAAATATAGTAACTGCATTTGTTGCTGTTGCGCTTCGTGTAAACTGTGCCGACTCGGCTTGCATGTCAAAGGTGCATAAAACACACCGCCAAGAATCGAATCGACTCGCTTCGACTCGATTCGAATCGAATCTCACGTGTTTGGCCAGTTCTGTTCCATTTTGGTTGGTTTTGGCCTGGCGTGTAGCTTTAATTGGCACCTCGACACCACTTGGTGGCAGTCAAAGGAGCAGATGTGTGTGTGTGTGTGTGTGCGTGTGTGTGTGTAGGTGCACTTGATAGTGCTGCATGTTTCGCATTGCGTCAATTTATGTGACACGCATTTTGTGCATTGTCAAAACTGAAATACGCGCATTTGTTTTCGCACATTGTAACATGGAAGGTGGAAAAAGAGTAAATAAAAAAAATCGCTTCTAGCCAGCTGACAGCTGTTCGACAGCCAACAGTGGCTGCTGCTGCTGTATCCACCATGGAGTAAGTATCTGCACGGTCACGCAAGGCAATGCGACATGATTTAACCATGTTGCGCAGTGCGAAAATTTGCAATTCGATGTATTCGATATGTGATCTTAAGCTAAGCATGATTTTGAATTTCGTTTTTGAAATATACCTAATACATATCATTTATGTGACATTTACTGCAAATATTATAAAAATAAATATGAAGAATTGTCAGAGATTAGCATAAGATAGTTCAGATATCTCCGCTCATAGGTGCATACTTAAAAACAGGGCTGCAAACCCTAAAATAACAGTCGTTAGTTGGTTCGAAACAATTTCTAGTTTTTAATTGGTTTTCCACATCAATAAATCCTTGTATAGGTTCGAACCTGTGTTGTATTCTTTTCAGTTTAAAAAGAAAATATTGTTTTTATTATTTATAAAAAAAAATGTAACATATCTATCTTTCGTTTTTTTTTTGTTTTCAACAAATATAGCCAATGAAATGTTTAAATTTTTTGGGGGTTTACATTTTCTATTATTAATCTAAGAATTTTTGAAAACAGAGTTCGCTTGTTTGGGTTCAGGTTCTGGTTGTAGAAATCGACAAAAATTCAACCCGACTACAAAATCTCCTTCAGCTTTATAGGTATTGAATATTCAATGTTCCTTTGAGAAAAAGGTAAATACACCTATGAACATTTTAGGAACTTGCAAATCAATTGCAGATCAACCAAAGCCACATTTAGCAACTGTAAACTTTTTAAACTCTAAAACAATTCAAACAAAATTTCACACATTCAACAACTAACAAACAACGGCTATCTTACTGGAAGCAACAGGTAAACATACAACTAATAATAAACTGGTATCTTTTAAGCATATACGAATTCTAAAAGAACTTGAAACATTACGCAGAACCTTGACCGCAATTGGCCGAAGAAGTCAAATGGCGTGAACTAAGCTGAACTTTGATTACTTGAAAAGATTAATTGACCCACACATTGAGATAACGTTTTTGGCACGGCAAAACTAGTGACATATATTATATAATAAAAGCAATGATTATTAAATTTTAATAACTGTTTTTATTTCAGCTTTTTAATAGAACACTTGCAAAGGCCGCATAACAAGCGGCTAATGGAACCACTTTTACCTGCACTCGCATTTCAATTTAATTTTCATTACAGGCATTTTTGTGTGTGTGTGAGAGTGTGTGTGTGTGTGTGTGTGTGCGTCCGTCTCTGTTTGTTGTTTGAAGCTGTTGCAATCGCGCGCTGGGGCACTGGAGCTGACCAGGCTGACGAGGCAAATGAAAACGAAATCAAAAGCAAGAGACAAACCAGAGCAACAGTGAAAAGTGGCGCATGCAGATGGGGAGGGGGGAGAGAGGAGCGCTAACTTGAACTGGAAACTGGGCACTGCGAGATGTGAGCTGAAGCTGTTCGCTTTTTTTTGCGGTGAGTGAGACTGGAACGTTGTTGACTTACATAATCGCACAAATAGAAACAGAGCACAGCATGGCTCAAACAGTAAATGCAATTTATTGCAAGAAAGAAATCTGCCAGGCAGATTGTTAGATTGCCCCCTCCCTCCCTCCGTCCCTCTCTCCCGCCCACAAACAGCTCGGGACAGTCTGGCGACTATTTAGGCTTTGTGTCTGGCTGTCTGGAGCGACGACGACGCGCTCGCATTTTTTGGTCAGCAACATGATTTTTTGGCATGTGGCTTAGTTTTGCTTTTAATAGACTTTGATTGCATTTGCTGTTGTCCCTCATGCCGCAGTTGCAGCAATGACAACGATTTGCATTGCAACATGAAACAACAGCAACATCAGCAGCAGCGACAGCAGCAACATAAGTCATAATGCAATGGCACATTTGGCTCATTCGATTGCGTGCCGCGGCCGCTAAAGGGCAAAACGAAAGACTTAGGCAACGAACTGAGGCTAGCCTCTTAATTGCATCTATAAACGCTGTGGCGTTAATAGCCAAACCAAAAGCTGCGAATTCGCGATTCGCGAATCGCAATGAGCGATTCTTGAGGCTGTCAAGCGGCATTTGTGTAATGGGTAATTAAGCGACTCGTCCGACGTCCAACAACAAGTTTTCCCACGATGCCGTTGCCCGCCTGCCCGGCTGACCGGCTGTTGGCCTGGGCTACTGTGCGCGCGCATGTTTTTGTTTTTTTGTTTTTTGTTTTTTTTAAAGCCCAAACAAACTGCCGTCAAGTACCAGGGGCCAATGATATATGCATTTTTCATACCAAACAACAGTCGCAGCAACAACAATGCGCCTTCTGCTTATAAATTAGAAGTAGTCAAAATAATAGCCATATTTCTTTGGCGGAACCCTCATACAAAAAAAGGTCAAAGCGGCACCAACAACAGCTAACCAAAAAATTGCAGCTGCGTTTCTTTGCCGGGTTATCATGACTCGAACAGTTCGATCTCTGAGCAGGCATTATGAGCATCGCTTCCAGCGGCTGCTGCAGCGACTGCAACTGCGGCTAATCAGCTGAACGCACTTAAAGCGATTTCCATGTTTAACGCCGCTGAGCAAATGCATGCGAGTGCCGCAGGGGGTGGGGGAGGGGGCCGGGGCAGGGTGACGAGTGTTTGATGACGCGCTTGTATGCGGACAGGTGTGCCCGAGCCTCTGGTCAAATTGGTCAATAAGTCTTTAAATTATGATGAACAAATAAAAGTGGGCAAACGTGTCGGCAATAAATTGAGATTTAATATTCACAATACTTAAATTTATACGATTTATTTGTTTCCGTTAACAGCAAAGATAATGAAAAAACTTATTAATCTAACTTTTATGTACACCTAACAAAAATTTACTTGAAAATTAGTAAAGGCTAATAAAAAAATTTCAAAATATTTTATTATTAAAAAATGCATATATGTTAAATGCAGAATTAATCTAGATAGATAAATCATGACCAAAATGCTATCAAACGTGAAAATCGGTTCAGTTTTGACGAAGTTATGGAAATTTTAAATATGGAAGGCACGGGTCCGTGACTTTTACATGTCAAAATTTTTGTCAATTTTGACATGATTTTTGACGAAAAATTGGACCCCCTCAAAATCACTCTTAATGTTGTTTTTTATACTAATAATGACAAATACAACCGATTAAAAGTATTAATTCGCAATTCTAAATTTTGAAGAAAAAAAATTAGTAAAGTGATGATTTTTTAACAAAAATTTTCAAAAAAATTTTATTTTCAAAAATTCATATATTTTAAATGTAGGGTCAATCGATAGGACAAATCAAAACAGAAATCATCAAACGTCAAAATCCGTTTAGTTTTGACGAAGTTATGGGAGTTTCAAATATGGGAACCATAGATCCAAGAGCTTTGCATGTCAAACATGTTAATTTTGGCATGATTTTTGACCAAAATGTGAACTTCCCAAAAAAAATTGTTTTTTGAAATTTTTATATTTTATGACATTTTGAAGTCAATTATGCATTAAAAACCTATTCATTATTCACTTACAGAAATTATTTATATGATTGCTTCTTTCGTGACGTCACTTTCGTTTTTAGGAAATGTACAATTTGCTGCCCATCAAATGGGCGAAGGGAGCTCGCGTTGGGCATAGGCGACCGCATCAGCGGCGCTCTTGGCCAGTTCCACTTGGATGCGGTGACCATTGAAGCGCATAATTTTTGCGGAAATATGCAAAATGATTGTTTGTGGCCTGAACCTTTCCCCAGCGACTGCGGACTGTTTGGGAATATATAAATATCTGAGAAGTGCAACATTTCACGCTTAGTATTTGGGCAAATCCAATAGAGAAACACAAACGCTAGCGAGGATTAAGCCAGCTCAGAGCCAAGCGCTGCCAAGGCGCCAATCAAAAAGCAGAAGCACTGAAATCCAACAGCAAACAAAAACATTAAAATTCAATCAAAATCAACAACTGCAACTATGAAGAAGCAACGACAACGCATAACCGGCCACGCAGCTGGAATAGCAACAACAGCAACAGCAACAACAGCAACAACACCAGTTGCCACTTGTTGTTTGTGCTTCCGCATTACGTCCGAGGCGGCACGCGTCGAGCGGCAACTGTTGATCATCAGCTCGTGGCTGCCGCTGCTGTTGCTGACGCTGTCGATCTTCTCGACATTTGCCGGCTGCTCGGCCGTTGGCTATTCCTATACACGATTCGAGGGTCCGGTGGCGGGGCCGGAGCGGCTTATAACCGTGCCCGATGCCTATGGCGGTGGCACGCACCCCGATTATGTGGCTAAGCCCGAATACAGCTTCGCATATGGCATCGAAGATGGGCAGACGCGTGTGCTGCAAAACCGCAAAGAGACACGCAACGGGGACGAGGTGCGCGGCGTCTACAGGTAGGTAATTCCAGTGGCGCGCTGTTGGTCCATTCATTAACGTCGCCAACACGCAGCGTAGTCGATCCTGATGGCACCCTGCGCGTGGTCAAATACACAGCCGACGATGAGAACGGCTTTCAGGCCGAGGTGATCACAAACGGTGTCGCCACATTACACGGCCATGGCAGCGAGGGCGGCGGCGTTGCCGTCGAGCAGCAAGTGGAGTACGAACAGGCCAACGAGGTGGAGGAGCACGAGGCGGATGATGATGCTGAGCCTAACGAAGAGGAGGAAGAGGAAGCTGAGGAGCAGCAGCATGAGCCGGCTGCACCACAAAAAGGCAAGGATCAGTATAAGGTGCATGAGGACTATGATGAAGAGGATGGCGGCGGGGGTGAGGAGGAAAACGAGGGCGGCGGCGATCATGAGGAATACGAGGGCAGCAGCGAGGAGGGTTACGAGGATGCGAATGTGCACGAGGAAAGAGACAGCAGCGAAGAGTATTAAAAACAATCAAATACCACAAAATACCATTATTAGAGCCCACTATTTTAATATATATTGGTATGCTATTGTATTTTATGGTTTTTTTGTGGTATTCTTACAACAATTGTCATTTTTAGCTAGACCAGCAAACAGCTATTTTAAAGTGATCTAAGTGATAGACCAAAAATACTAAAAAACGAACAAAATTTTACTTAATGCCCAAATAAGTCTATGGTATTTTAAAAAGTATTTTTTGGTATTTTATGTGATTGATGGAAATTTCCCTAAAAATATTACCATAAAAGCCTTTTCCAAAGTCAAAGTCAAAAAAAGGAATGTTTTGAAGGAACTCAATGCGTTAATACTCAATAAATCATTTAGTATTTTATGCTATTGACCAGGTATTTAGTGATAAACATTGTTAATATTTTACCTAGAAATATGAGCTAACATAACTATCCCAAAGTGATCCTTGCAATATACCAAAAATATTAAAAGCGAACTAGGTATGTTTGTTTTTGAGGTACTTGGTGCCGATTTACAAAATTTTCGCAATATATTTGCTTTTTTAAATCTTTGTGAACACCGATTAATCTTTGTAATATGACTTAAAACACAACAAAATTATGTACATACAAATACTAAAATAAAATGAAAATTATGAATTTTCCCAAGCTCAGTGTACAATTAAGTTGTTTAATAAATTTGGTATTTAATGATATTAATACAGAAAATACGCCTTACATAAGCATAAAATGCACATTTCTTAAAAAGAAAATCTAAAGCAAAAGCTAATTGATATATTTGTCTATTGATTTGCTGTTGTTGTTGCTGCTGCTGGGAATTGCTTTGCGTAATCCAACGAGCTGGCCGCAGAGTTGTCGCTGGTGCTGCTGCTGGTGGTGGTTGATGCCAGTGAAGCGTGTGCGTTGCCGTTGCGTTCGATCGGAATCAATCAGGCGCAGCAGCAGCAGCAGCAGCAGCAATTGCCAATTGCCTCAACCAGGCAACGACTTTGTTGCAGAGTCTCATGAAACCGAAATCTGTTTGCGTGTGTGCTCCACTTGGCTCCGGCTGACAGCCTGGCGAGACAGCGAGTCCATTTCGTCACTCGGTTAATTCATACGCGCAAATGCGCAAAATCGCGTTAAATGTGCGAAAATCAAAGCGACAGCAAAGGGGGGGAAATGCAAACAGCAAATGAAATTGGATCAAACGACTTTTTGAGCTTTGCAGCCAGCAGACTGCGATGCGGTAATGATGCCGAAATGGCACTAACCAAGTGGCCAACTGGGAGGCGCCCGAGCAGGGAGCAAGCAGTCGGAGCAGGAGCAGGTGACCGAGCTGCTGAAGTGGGCATCGTGACCAAATGCAGTTAGTAATCGCACAATTGAGCTGGCGACACAATTGGGCTGGCAGCCGTTTGGCATTTGGCTGGGCTTCGTGTGTGCCTAATTGACAAGCGCCTTATATTTGCTTCTCTATTATTTTTCTTCTCCGAATTTTTCGTTAATAGCATCCCCTGAGACGCTGGTTAGATGCTGCGTTGCGGCAACTTGGTGAAGATTTATGGCGTGCCGCTTAGAATGACGGAGCAGCGCCAAAAGTGGACAGCATACGTCTGGCCAGACGTGCAAGAATGCTAGCGAAAATGTTTTAATTAGCCACCGATGCAGATGAATAATCATTGCAGATGATGTCAACAGTTGTGATTATTATTACAAGAAATCAACGACTTTAATGGATAAAAAGTATACAAAGGATATTAAATATTAAAAATAATTAAAATCATATTCAATCATAACTAACTGAACGATTTTTTATACTGCACACTTTTTGCTCATAATTTATAATATACAAAATATATATTTATTTATAATGGAATTCAAATGTAATTTATGTATATATATTTTGTTGACCTATTGTTCTATTGTTAATAACTTCCATTATTAGCCCAAGAATGAATATTTATTTTAAATATCTCATATTGATTTAATATTTTTTTGTGGATACCTTCCCCTGCTTATTTGAATATTATCTTTAATGCCTGAGCATATGAGAACTATAAAGGGCGTCTCATGAAAGCACATTTCCTCGTTTGAGAATGAAAATATGGAAATTTAGCATGTTTGTAAGAAAAATAATAATTTGTTTTAATAATAATATAAAACTACTTCGCAGTCTGTGCTCCGTTGAGCACGGGGCGTATGCGTAATCTTTACTTTAGTTCGCAAAGGTTTGCATTTCAATTTGGAAATGAAATTTATACCAACATCCCATAGAAAACGTGGCTCAGACGAACATTACGCATGTAAAGCAAGTGGGAAGCAGAAGCTGTTACCGGAAATGCCACATTACGCATACGCAGCGTAGTGCGACGATGCAAATAGTTTTTTGGTCTTTGAGCTTAAGTAATTTAAGCTTGGGGCTGTGACTTTGATGGCGGATTTGTGGCCTTTCTAAAACTGACCATGTGCCCAAATGTGCATAAATCAATGCCAATGCAGAGCTGACAATTCATTTAAATCAAAGAAAAATCAAAGCAAAGTGCGTTTAAGTGTTCAAGAGAACCGCCAGCAAAAAGACGAAATAAATGCCAAAACTATTGTCCAAAAATATTTGCATGCTGTGCATAAATCAAGATTAAAACTCTGTTCAACTTAGCGAGCGACAGTTGCGCGCTGAAGTTGTGGATAGATTGACGATTGAGAGCAAAGATTGAGGCAACGATTTGGAATTGCGATTTCGCATTACGATTGCACTTTGATGCATGGCGTGGCTGCATTTTTGTGACATGCGTCGACAGTTGCGCAGGTGCCACAGAGAAAAAGCAACAAGAAAAAACAATAACAACTGCAGCAATTAACGCAGCAACATCGAATGTCGCCCCCGCAACAAACAATGGCATCGCAGCCTTTGCTATGGCTCTCAAACTGTGCCGCATTTGTTGCGCAATCAATCGCAACGTTTGTGCTCGACAAAGACAAAGCGTGTTCCATTGCTGGCTGCCAACTGACCAACTAACCAACTAAACTGCAAAGGCTCCAACCAGCCCCCTACCCCTTACCCCTCCTCAATTCACCCACTCTCAGCACCGCTGCCCTGTCAATCGGCCAAAGTGCGATCGCGATCGTGACGCGGCCAACTTGTTTGCCAGCCTGTGGCCTGTAGCTTGGCTGCCTCAGCTTCATTGTGTTGTTGTTGTTGCTGTTGTTATTGTTGTTGTTTTATTTGTTAGCATTTTCTTTGCCCACAATTGTTTCAAATTGTGTTGTTGTTTTTTTTGGTGCGCCTTGTAAATGTGTCGCCTTTAAAGTCATTTTTATGTAAGTCGATTCTGTTTTTGTTGCGGGCCTTCCCAGCCGCAAATGATCTTTAAGTATCTTTTAGTGCAATTTTGTTGCCAGTTCTCTCTTTGCACCTTTGTTTCGTGCGACGACCGTAAACTAAAAGCAAATAAACGTTTATTTTTCCCATCGTTGCTGCCACATGTGGCTGCCAGTCTGTCTGTCTGTTTGCTTCTCTGTCTTGGCCACTTGTGTGCTCTTTTGACTACAAGATATAATAATAATTTTCTGATATGTCATGCAAGAACATTTTGTTGTCGTTGTTGTTGTTGTTTGCTTTGCATTAATGTTGTTGTTGTTGTTACTTGCTTGTTGCACGCCCGTAGCTTGCCACAACGCGGCTTGCGTGGGCGTTGCAAGAAATTTAAAGTCTACGTGTCCAAATTTGACAACTTGGGCATAGAAAATTTAACGCCCCATGTGGCCACGAATTGGGCAAGACCTATTTGCTGTGCGATATATCTGGATAGTCAATGATTAATACGGCAACTTATGCTTAATATCTCGTTTTACGATTGTCCTCATTGACAGCTTATTGGATTACTTCAATTTTGTAATTATCATAATTACATTTAATTGCGGCAAAGATTTGACGGCTTAACGAATTTTAAAACCAACAAGTAGCTATTATGAGACTCAAGTAGCGTCGACTTGGAGTTACCCTGTACCCGAACCAATCACAACTGAAAAGTTTAGGAAAAATATCACAATATTTTTTCCGAACATTTTTTGAAGATTTTCTTTTAAGAGTTCAAAATTTGTTTTTATTTTTGAATCTCAAAAAAGTATTTTAATCGATTCATGATATTAAAAAGTTATTCAAAATAATAGATTTTGTAAGAATATCTTTATTTATTTATAAAGAATCTTTAAAAATTAATTTATATTTTTTTCAAATTTTCCAAACTCCTAAAAGTTCACCAAAATCGAAGCGATTTTTTAAAGGTGTTTTAATCATAGGTTAGGTTAATTTGTCATATATTAAAAATGTACTAAAAAAAACGTATCTTTGTATCTGTGTATATTGCCATAAAAATAAAAATTAAATTGACGCGAAACTGATTTTGATTGCTCACATGGCAACAAATTGAAATTGCCATGTGCCACAACCAATGTTGATTGAAAAACGAGCGGCGTTTGATATGCGTAAAGCAAACAAAAAAAAAAAACAACAAAAAAAGAGCATAAAGAAAAACAAAAATATGCAAGCATTTGCCAACAACGAAATTCCTCAAACTCACACACACGCACACACAAAAGTTCTTTGACAACAACAAAAAAAAAATGTCATGCTGCAAATTGCGTCAGGTTTGTTGTTGGAGCTGTGGTAATTATAACGCCGCCCGTTGACTGCCACAGATATGGTAATAATATTTGCAGAGACCACTGTCTGTCGCAGCTATTAAAACTACCTCTGACTGTGAGTCGTAATTACCGCAACCGATCAATAAATAAACAGCTTAGCCTATAGCAGCAGCAGCAGCAGCAGCAACAACAGCAAAGTGTCATTTTCAATTGCTCCGTTATCTGTCCTTAACAGATACACACAAACTGCCGAAAACCAAGTCACAACAGCTAGCAACGCCTTCTAAGCCCAAGAAAATGCCGCACCCAGCAGCAACAGCAACTGCAGCAGCAACAGCAACTGCAGCAGCAACAGCAACAGCAACTGCTGCAGCTACAGCAACTGCAACTGCAGCAGCAGCGATCTCAGCCGGCACATGCGTGGTCTCTCTATGACTCTATGTATGTGTTTTCCTCTGTAGCTCCGCTGCCCGCTGTGCTGCTGCAGCTGCAACGACTGAAACGACTCGACTCGTTGCTGACGTCGCCGCTGCCATCGTTGTCGTTGTCGCTTTGCAGCTCGCTGGCATCGCCTGCGCGTATATAAATACTTTTGGTCATCGTTGCAGACATCAGTTCAGCTTACGATTTCGTGCTATAAACGGTCCACCAAAGCGTCTTAGCCGTGCCTAAATAAAAACACACACACAGCTGTGCCAGTTCAGTTCAATTTGAAACGGATCCTTCGTCCTTTTGTTCGCGTCGTGTATCGTCGTCTGTGCTCAATAGAAACATGAAGGTACGAAGACAACAAAAATTAAAAAAAAAATAAATAAATAACGCATAAGAAACGTTGTGCTTGAGCAAGGACTCATATTCTGCATCTTCTTCTACATTCACACACCCACACACACTCACACACATATAATACAGTATTTTGTTGCCATCGCTCTGCTGTTCGCTGCCGCCCAGGCTGTGCCCATTGAGCTGGGACATTATGCCCCACAGCTGGTGCAGGTGCATCATGCGCCAGTGCTGGCCCATGCTGTGCATGCGGAGCCGGTGGCCTATCCCAAATACTCATTCAACTATGGCATCAAGGATCCCCACACCGGCGACATCAAGTCTCAGGCTGAGGAGCGTGATGGTGATGTTGTGAAGGGTGAGTTGGGCGGGGCATAAAAATATTGCTTGTTTGCTTGGAAAAATTCAAAATTGTTCAAAGCATTTCAAATTTAAGTTAAATAGTTGCAAAATTCTCATGTAAAAACAAAAGACTTAGGCAACAAACTTTTTATACCATAAAGACTTAGACAACAAACTATAGAAGAAAAGACTCAGGCAACAAACTTGACTAACTGTTGAACTAATTGTCAACTTCTTTTGCTGCATTGCCCAGGCCAATACTCGCTGGTCGAGCCCGATGGCTCTGTGCGCACCGTGGACTACACCGCCGATGATCATAACGGTTTCAATGCCGTCGTCCACAAGACCGCGCCCAAGATCATCGCCCATGCGCCCGTCGTGCACGCCCCCGTGCTGGCACATGCCCCACTGCTGCACCATTATTAAATAGGCCGCAGAGCAGTCGAGTCATAAAGGTGCTCTCACCCACAACCACCATCATAACAACAATATATAGGAACAACAGGCAGATAAAACCGATCCATTGAAAAAATGCTTGAAACAAACACAAAATGCATGTAAAATTTTTTCGTATGTAAGTAAAATATAGCTAAGAAATTTTAGTTAAACACGGGCACCTTAGTGGGTGCCCGGCACCCGGCTGATCTGGCATGGCATGGACGAAGGAAATACGAACAAAATAACAAAACAAAAACAAAAAACAAAAGCAAAGCAAAAGCATTACTTGATCTTGATCATAGTTCGAGAATGATGATGACGATGATGATGTTGGTGAACGATGATAATGTTTGATATAAGGCGTTAACTGAAGCAACAGCAGCGAAAATCACAATAGAAACCGAGGCAAAGTTTTTCTATATATATATATATACATATATATGTATATATGGATATATTTTTGTGTATTTTTTGTATATTTAATCAATGTTTCATATTATGCATAACCATTTCCGCCCATTACCAGCACAAACCGTTAAGCACAAACGTTCCAAGGTCAGAGAACAAAATTAACACAATTGCAGCTTAAGTGTTCAAAAGCAAAGGCATCCCCTAAGAACTTTCACAACTCCCAGCTGTTTCTCTTTCTCAAAACTAGTTTCTTTAACTTTCATTTTCTGTGCTCATCTTTTGTAATATATATTTATGCAACTCTCTTAAGCCTAAACTATCTCGAAGCCTTTGCCTGTGCAGGCGCCAGCCCAAGAACTGCCACGCCCACATGTCAAGAGGAGCGTGCCAGCTCCGTTACACTGTTTAATATTTAAGCAGCGGGAGCATTTTGTGCCATTTCGGTTGGCGCACAGTTTGGCCAGCACTGGGCAGCAACAGCTATTGTGAAAAACATTTTGGAACGTGCGCGTTTGGGGATCGTTAATTGTGCGCTTGATTCATTCATTCAGTTGCGCTTGAGAATATTTCAATATATTATCAAGAACTCTCACTCACCCACTCAACTGTCTCACACACTCAACTGTTTTACTCTTTCTTACTCTCAATCTCTATTTCTATCACTCAAAGCTCAACTCAAGCTCTTTCTCTATTACTATCTCACTCACACACTCTCAGTCTGACACTTTTGTATCTAGTTTCATTTTTGCATTTAGTATTCTTCACAATTTGTGTGTATTGTATTTATAAACAATTATGCCGCTTAATTATAATATCAATATATATGTATATAAATGTTAAAAAAAAAATCACAAAAAAAAATATGTAATCATTGTTGCATCAATGTTGTCTCTGTAGAAAAACAAACAAAAACTCTCACATGTCTCTCACGCTCAAATGTTCATTGAGCTATTCTTTTATATATATAAAATTCTTGATAAACACGACAAGCACAACGAAATACAAGAACGTTATCATCGAATTATAAAAATGTATTAATAGAAAACTACAAAAAAATGAATAAAAATCAAACTGAAAAAAATATGAATTTAAAAATTGGTATTTTAGACCATTTTTTTCAGCAAAGGTCAAGCTAATTAGCAAAATGCAAAATTTATTTTTTTTTACTTTTCTTAGATCATCTTTTCACCAAATTAATTTGTATGAGCTTGCTGAAATTTATTTAGCATGCTAACGATGGATTTCTAATTGGGCCTCAGAATTGTTGGGCGCTCAATTATGTTTTGGTTGGCTCGGGTTGCGTCTTCAGTTCCATTTTGCTACTGAAAGTGCGCACAAGTTGCCGGATATACGGATATATATAATTACTCACAGATAAGAATATCGTAGCACAGCAAGCGAAGCTCAGCAAATGTGACTCGGAGCTCATTTAAATTCAGCATGGAAGGTTTTGCAGATATATTTCGTTTATGGTTGTTTGTAAGTGTAAAGTGCCCTATGAAATGTTTAGAATCTTAAAAAAAAAAGGAATACAAAACAAAAGCTATCGGAGTTCTCAAGATAAAATGCTGTTCTAGGCATAAACAATACATCTATTGGTGCTATTAGATCGAAGAAGTTCACGATTAAAGAATTATATTAATATATTAAGCAAACCGAAAAAAAAAATACAAAAAAGTATAAAAAAAACTTATTTGTTATGACAACTTTTGAGATCCAATCCGACTGACACTGATGTAGGTAAAAATAAAAAAACCTGCATCAGCAAGACAAATCTTTAAAAAGTAAAATCATGATAGCTTTTAAATTGATACATTAGTTGGCATTAAAACCAAGTTATGGGTTTTATGGGCCCACTTTGGTCTCCTCCAATACATTATACGTTTAATAGGAAAACTACAATACCCTCTGCAAGGGCATACACAGTTTCCAGATTTTAAAAATTTCTAAATAAAATAAAATACTAAATTTTACAAATATAAAGACATTTTTTTAATTTTTATTAAAAAACGTATAGTAAAATTGATGTACAGCTTTTCTGCAAAAGTTTTTAATAAAGCCATTTTTTTAACTTTTCAACCGACAACTAAAAGTGTATAATAAAGCTTTAAATAATTGTTTAACTATCAGTAAAACAATCAAAATAAAAACTGCTGAAAAGTTGTTCAACTTGCATAGCTCTGTCAAAGCCCAGTTGCACACATTTTATTTTTTTAACCAAATATGGCTTTCAAGTTAGACAAAGCTTTTCAGCCAAGTTTACTAGCCCAAAGGTATGCATTAACATCTGGCTTTTCTTGCAGTTGCCGCTGCTGCTGCTCACCTCAAAAGTATACGCCACCCCAGTGGCCGCAGGAAATGCAGCATACGCGAAGACAGCAGCCGAAAATCGCAGCGTGCCGAGCAAAATGAGCAACTATTTTCTGCACGAGCCTTACGGTAGACCATGTCATATTGCACCAACAATAGTAACTAATTACGCTATAATCCACACAGGTCCTAATACCTATGCCTTTGGCTATGAGCTTGAGGATGCGGCCTCTGGTAATATACAATTCCGTGACGAGCGACGTTTTCTGAATGGCAGCATCGAGGGCAGCTATGGCTATGTGCGTGCCGATGGACGCATTCAGGTGACACGCTACAAGGCCGATGAGACAGACGGCTACTTGGCACATTCCCAGAGCTATGCGCCGGGCGATGAGCGTGTTGATACCATTTGGCCCACACAGCGTCCGGAGCTGTTAAAGGCGCAACACAAAATGCAGCCAGCTGTGAATGTCAGCTGGGATCCGAAAAGTCATTTGAATGTGAGCGTGGATCAGGTGGCGGTTGAGGTGGCAGACAAACTGAAGCAGCAGCATGGACTGGACTTGCAGCACATAAATGTGGAGCAGGATGTGCTGCAGCCAGCTGTGCTGGACATTGTCAATGGCAAGACGCCGCTGATGACACAACCCAATGGCAGTTTGGCCTTTGAAACATTGCACAACTTTATACAAGACAAGGATTTGCCATTGGTACCCTTCGAGTTGCCCGCAAAAGAACTAATAGCAACAACAACAACAACCACCACTTATGCACCATTGAGCAATAGAACAACGCTTAACAAATACAATATAGCCAAGTCCAATAACGAGGAGAAGGCGCCCCAAGTGGCTGCAGCTGCTACTAGCATCACATTGCCACCGCCCAAGCCTTTGGCCACCGATAGCCAAAATGCAAGCAGCTGGTACCAGCGAATCATTCAGGCGAATCGTCGTGAATTCCTCGAACATTTACCAAATTTGAATCAAGTAAACGCTTGAAACATAGCACACAAAATGTGGCACAAACAAAAAAAAAAAAAAGAAGTAATAATAATAACAAAAGTATGTATCAAAATGTGGCTGCCCCACTGTAGCCGTAGTTTCTTAGCCACCAGCATTGCCGACACGCCCCTCAGCGACTAATAAGCATTAGGTAAGCGAGCCGGCAAGATCTTTCACTTTTCATAGGTAAAAGCTTTCAGAGTGAAGTCATGAGTAATTTTGCATACCCTGTACTCAAGCAATTTATTGATTTGGCCCTCCGTCTGTCTATCGTCTGTATAAATTCGTAATTTTTGTTAATTTAGTTTAAAATTATTGAGGTGTTCACGAATTCTATATATATCGAAACATCTATTTTTTAAAAATACAAATTTTCAATTGGTTTCCATGTTAAATCTCTAATTGAGAGAACTACAGATACAAATTCTAAAATAACATAGAGATTAGAAGAATTTCCCTTCTTGAATACCTTTGTCTGTTCCCAATATAAATGAAAAATAAACTAATTTAAAAGATCATTAAGATTAGACAATAAAGATTTGAGATATTTTTTTATAATATGATGCCAAGAAGGGAAAAATAAATCAGCATCAGATTATACTTATTTTGTTGTATACATATGTTACCACAGAGCCTAGATACAGGGCATCTCCAAGTTGCACATCCTCTCTTTCTGCCTGGCAAACATTTAAGTAGTTTAACAAGAATGCGAATAAAGCATAAAGCAAACAATCACAAGGCTTCAATTTACACTCGACTACATAAACGACGACTGTGGCTGTGGCATAGTTTGCATATCTTCCGGGTTCGCCAGGCGCAAATTGGAGCATTCATATCGAAGCTAATCTAAGTGGTTACGCTATGGGACTTATCCAACTTTTTTGCCGCCTTTGAAGTCAACAGCCCAGCACAATTTGTGGGCCAAATGTGGGCGACAAACTAGTTTTGGGGAACAAAATGTGGGCTTACTAATACAATCACACATTTACGTTTCAATTTTGCCAGCATCAGGAAGGCAAAAGTAATTATCAATGCTCCAAAATTTACAAAATGCAAACGCAAAAGCATTAAAACGGAAGGAAATGTATTGTATATTGGTTTCTCACTTGTTTTTTGCCACTTTCTTTGATTTTGCCTCATGCATATTTAAGCTGATATATTGAATTATTTCATTCCATTGCAGCTTTAATTTATATCACGCACGCCGCCGCGCCTGGCCTGAACGTTATCTTTAAATTGTCTTCAGTTTATGCAATGGTCAAAAGTAAAAAAATATAAAAAAGTCAGCAATAAAAACAACAATAGCAACAACTCAAGTTTTACACGATATTTATACATTTTACATTTTTATGAGTGGGTTTTTCTTTGTAGCGCAACTATATACATACATATATATTCGTTGTCTGCATTCACTTTTATTACAGAGAAATGATTTATAAATTGTATGAATGCACGCGTTGCAATAAATGATTGATGGATTGATATATAATTACGAGTTAAATACAACAATAGAAATGTTCACTTTCGCAGCCAATAAAATGTCTTCATAAATATCTAAACTCAAGAGATAGTACAATATATATTTTAAGATATAGCTGTATCTAATACACTTTAACATATTAGCTGCTACACTTCAAAATTTTTCCTATACACTTATGCTATTAACTTCAACTTTGATTCTTTCTGTCTTGTCGTGGTTCTCAATGTGTGTTTCCCTTTCAAGTCCTTTTTATTCATTTTAAATTTGCATTAATTAAATTTAATTGAAATCATTTCGCAAAACTAATTTTTTGAACTCCTTAAGTTTGAGGTGCACTAATTTTCTAATCACTTGAAATAGATTCTAAAATGTGTGATACATTTTCTATAACAACATAAATATTAAAAACCTTTTTCTTTATTTTTTTACTGCCTATTTTTACTGCTCCAGCCTAAACTAAAATAAAGGTTTAATAATTTTTTTTTATTTAAGTTTAAGCTCAGAAATTTTTAATTTTGGAATTTTGGCATTTAATGCATAGAAATACTTCACAGCATTTCTTTCATTCCCTCTCTTTTTAGCCATTGGCTGTGTGCCAATTAAGCAAACCACGTTCATAACTCTTTTGATTATGGCCACAAGGTGCTCAGGAGCAGGAGGGTGCACGAGTGGCATGAGGCACGCGGCATGTGGTACTCAAGTGCTGAGAGTTGCATTGTTGCCAACTTTCGTATGCATTCAAGTGTTTTATTGTATGTTAATTAAATTGTTGCTACGTTCGCTTCTATTTTTGTTGTTGCCGCTGCTGCATTATTTGGCATACATATTTGGTCATTAACTAATTGCTGGCAGGCCGCTGAGGTAATCACTTCTTTCTCGTTGTATTTTTTTTGTTTTGATTTGTATTTTATTAAGTTAGCCAGTTGCAAAATGAACCCAGACTGTGAAAGTTTTTCTTAGCCGAGCTGTTGTTGCAGCGGCGGCGGCTACGTAACGTAAGCCGCATTACGTATACGCACAGTGGGCAG
The DNA here is from genome assembly GCA_004149465.1 of Drosophila nigromelanica. Taxonomy (NCBI): domain Eukaryota; kingdom Metazoa; phylum Arthropoda; class Insecta; order Diptera; family Drosophilidae; genus Drosophila; species Drosophila nigromelanica. Next base: position 25,730 of record SCDS01000643.1, read on the forward strand.
AGTGTGAAGAGAATATTGCGACCCGCTGCTGTTGCACTTCAACTTAACATTGAACGGGTTTCGTCCCTGCACGCGGCTAAAGCAACGTGACCATTATGAATCGTTTCGTTTTTGGCCAAATTTATTGGCCAGAAATGTGTCGACGACACACGCTTGACAACTTGATTAGAGGAGTGGTTAAGCAGGTTCGTTGCGCACCGGTTGCATAAATTTACCAATTTTACAATCTTGCTTTGGCCAGGACCAGGGGCTACCTGTAGCCACGCAGAAACTAGTCAATTTCATAACATCCGGTTGAAGCGCGCTTGAAAAGTTGTTAATTGTCATACGCTGGGGGTTGCCAGCAACAGGAAAGATAAAAATAAGAGACAAAAAACAACGAAAAAACAACAAACAAAAAGTAACATTAAAAGCTGCTGCCAAAAATGACGCCAATTAGCCAAACAGCCCGCTCGGCAAAATAAGGTAAAAGTATTTAACCTACTTTGAACCGCGGCATCCCAACTTTTAAGCGCATTTCATTGTAGGAAGTCAGTTGAATGGCCATAGATATGCCAGACGGCTAAATTAATGAGACGCACAGCTGGAGGAGCTTTGGGGGGAGCAGAGCTAATCCAAGGAAGTCGCCATGTGAGAAACGTGTCGCCAATTGCTCGTCGCGCCGTCAGCTTCCTCGAGTCAAAATGTGTGAAAATGCGCTACCCACAAATTAAAATGTTTAACGATTTTGCATCGTAAATATTTTGATTAACGTTCACATAATTAGACCACAGCTTTGCTTTAATTTCAATTGAAAAATGGAAAATTGTCTCGCGAATAGTGAAAGATCGTTTTATTTTTTTGTTATTTACTGCTGTTCCCAGTCGCATTCATCGGTCTGGTTGCAGCTTTTTCCGTGTATTGCAACACATGAGCGTCATGTGTCTTATAGACTTATAGCTGCCATATGATATGATTATGCGATTTGGCAATTTGCATTTAATTAATTTCTGCAGCTATTTATTATGTCAACATTGGACACGGCAGCAACAGCAGCAACGATGACAACCTGTGAGAGCTGCCGAGACAACTGAATTCAAATTCCAATTTCAACTACCGCATCGAATTTAAGCGAGCATTAGGCTTTGTTTGCCGACAAAATTACGAAGGTAGTCTGATAGATTATGCAGCCATTGTGCTTAATTAAAAGAAACATTTTAAATATTTTACATACCTTAGGCTGTGAGGCAAACATTTTTTAGTAGCAAATTCAATAACTAAACATTTAAAATCTACTTTTTTCGTATTAAAGAATATTTCTGTATGTCTAATGTTCTTATGTTGCTACTGACCTTTTTCATCCGGCTGATGGGGCGGGCGTCTTGAAGCTCTCTTGCTAGCCTGTTGGCATGAGCGGTTAGGCGGTGGTTGTAGTTTTCATTACATTTCTTGATTTGGTCTTCGGCCCAAGCTATTTGCATGTCCCTATGCAGAACAGTGTTGCGCACATAAAATGGAGCTCCAATTATACTCCGCAGTGACCAGCTTTGGAAGCTTTGGACTCTTCTTCTGTGCGAAGGTGCCGCCAGACCCCATATTTGGATGCCGTATTTCCAGATAGGAGCCACGCAAACTGTGTATATTTTGCGCTTGCAGGCTAGGGACAGTTTGCTGC